>JAKFHT010002754.1:0-13791 GCA_023783455.1 Erythrocebus patas | reverse complement strand
CGCTCAAAACTGGAAAGAAGCTTGAGAATCAAAAGTGGAAAGAAGCTTGAGAAACTGCTCTGTGCTCTGTTAATTCATCTCACAGAGTTACATCTTTCCTTCAAGAAGCCTATCGCTAAGGCTGTTCTTGTGGAATTGGCAAAGGATATTTGGAAGCCCATAGAGGGCTATGGTGAAAAGGAAATATCTTCCGCTCAGAACTGGAAGGAAGCTTGAGAAACTGCTATGTGTTCTGTTAATTCATTTCACAGAGTTACCTCTTTCCTTCAAGAAGCCTTTCGCTAAGGCTGTTCTTGTGGAACTGGCAAAGGGATATTTGGAAGCCCTTAGATGGCTATGGTGAAAAGGAAATATCTTCCGCTCAAAACTGGAAAGAAGCTTTCTGAGAAACTGCTCTGTGTTCTGTGAATTCATCTCACAGAGTTACATCTTTCCTTCAAGAAGCCTTCGCTAAGGCTGTTCTTGTGGAATTGGCAAAGGATATTTTGAAGCCCATAGAGGGCTATGGTGAAAAAGGAAATATCTTCCGCTCAAAACTGGAAAGAAGCTTTCTGAGAAACTGCTCTGTGTTCTGTGAATTCATCTCACAGAGTTACATCTTTCCTTCAAGAAGCCTTTCGCTAAGGCTGTTCTTGTGGAATTGGCAAAGGATATTTGGAAGCCCATAGAGGGCTATGGTGAAAAGGAAGTATCTTCCGCTCAAAACTGGAAAGAAGCTTTCTGAGAAACTGCTCTGTGCTCTGTTAATTCATCTCACAGATTTACATCTTTCCTTCAAGAAGCCTTCGCTAAGGCTGTTCTTGTGGAATTGGCAAAGGATATTTGGAAGCCCATAGAGGGCTATGGTGAAAAGGAAATATCTTCCGCTCAAAACTGGAAAGAAGCTTGAGAAACTGCTCTGTGTTCTGTTAATTCATCTCACAGAGTTACCTCTTTCCTTCAAGAAGCCTTTCGCTAAGGCTGTTCTTGTGGAATTGGCAAAGGATATTTGGAAGCCCATAGAGGGCTATGGTGAAAAAGGAAATATCTTCCGCTCAAAACTGGAAAGAAGCTTTCTGAGAAACTGCTCTGTGTTCTGTTAATTCATCTCACAGAGTTACATCTTTCCTTCAAGAAGCCTTCGCTAAGGCTGTTCTTGGGGAATTGGAAAAGGATATTTGGAAGCCCATAGAGGGCTATGGTGAAAAAGGAAATATCTTCCGCTCAAAACTGGAAAGAAGCTTGAGAAACTGCTCTGTGTTCTGTTAATTCATCACACAGAGTTACATTTCTCCTTCAAGAAGTTTTCGCTAAGGCTGTTCTTGTGGAATTGGCAAAGGATATTTGGAAGCCCATAGAGGGCTATGGTGAAAAGGAAATATCTTCCGCTCAAAACGGAAAGAAGCTTTCTCAGAAACTGCTCTGTGTTCTGTTAATTCATCTCAAAGAGTTACATCTTTCCTTCAAGAAGCCTTCGCTAAGGCTGTTCTTGGGGAATTGGAAAAGGATATTTGGAAGCCCATAGAGGGCTATGGTGAAAAAGGAAATATCTTCCGCTCAAAACTGGAAAGAAGCTTGAGAATCTGCTCTGTGTTCTGTTAATTCATCTCACAGAGTTACGTCTTTCCTTCAAGAAGCCTTCGCTAAGGCTGTTCTTGTGGAATTGGCAAAGGATATATGGAAGCCCATAGAGGGCTATGGTGAAAAGGAAATATCTTCCGCTCAAAACGGAAAGAAGCTTTCTGAGAAACTGCTCTGTGTTCTGTTAATTCATCTCACAGAGTTACGTCTTTCCTTCAAGAAGCCTTTCGCTAAGGCTGTTCTTGTGGAATTGGCAAAGGATATTTGGAAGCCCATAGAGGGCTATGGTGAAAAAGGAAATATCTTCCGCTCAAAACTGGAAAGAAGCTTTCTGAGAAACTGCTCTGTGTTCTGTTAATTCATCTCACAGAGTTACATCTTTCCTTCAAGAAGCCTTTCGCTAAGGCTGTTCTTGTGGAATTGGCAAAGGGATATTTGGAAGCCCATAGAGGGCTATGGTGAAAAGGAAATATCTTCCGCTCAAAACTGGAAAGAAGCTTGAGAAACTGTTCTGTGTTCTGTTAATTCATCTCATAGAGTTACGTCTTTCCTTCAAGAAGCCTTTCGCTAAGGCTGTTCTTGTGGAATTGGCAAAGGATATTTGGAAGCCCATAGAGGGCTATGGTGAAAAAGGAAATATCTTCCGCTCAAAAGTGGAAAGAAGCTTTCTGAGAAACTGCTCTGTGCTCTGTTAATTCATCTCACAGAGTTACATCTTTCCTTCAAGAAGCCTATCGCTAAGGCTGTTCTTGTGGAATTGGCAAAGGATATTTGGAAGCCCATAGAGGGCTATGGTGAAAAAGGAAATATCTTCCGCTCAAAACTGGAAAGAAGCTTGAGAAACTGCTCTGTGTTCTGTTAATTCATCTCACAGAGTTACATCTTTCCCTTCAAGAAGCCTTTCGCTAAGGCTGTTCTTGTGGAATTGGCAAAGGGATATTTGGAAGCCCATAGAGGGCTATGGTGAAAAAGGAAATATCTTCCGTTCAAAACTGGAAAGAAGCTTTCTGAGAAACTGCTCTGTGTTCTGTTAATTCATCTCACAGAGTTACATCTTTCCTTCAAGAAGCCTTCGCTAAGGCTGTTCTTGTGGAATTGGCAAAGGATATTTGGAAGCCCATAGAGGGCTATGGTGAAAAAGGAAATATCTTCCGTTCAAAACGGGAAAGAAGCTTTCTGGGAAACTGTTCTGTGTTCTGTTAATTCATCTCATAGAGTTACGTCTTTCCCTTCAAGAAGCCTTTCGCTAAGGCTGTTCTTGTGGAATTGGCAAAGGGATATTTGGAAGCCCATAGAGGGCTATGATGAAAAAGGAAATATCTTCCGTTCAAAAGTGGAAAGAAGCTTTCTGAGAAACTGCTCTGTGCTCTGTTAATTCATCTCACAGAGTTACATCTTTCCCTTCAAGAAGCCTATCGCTAAGGCTGTTCTTGTGGAATTGGCAAAGGGATATTTGGAAGCCCATAGAGGGCTATGGTGAAAAAGGAAATATCTTCCGTTCAGAACTGGAAGGAAGCTTTCTGAGAAACTGCTATGTGTTCTGTTAATTCATTTCACAGAGTTACCTCTTTCCCTTCAAGAAGCCTTTCGCTAAGGCTGTTCTTGTGGAACTGGCAAAGGGATATTTGGAAGCCCTTAGATGGCTATGGTGAAAAAGGAAATATCTTCCGTTCAAAACTGGAAAGAAGCTTTCTGAGAAACTGCTCTGTGTTCTGTGAATTCATCTCACAGAGTTACATCTTTCCCTTCAGGAAGCCTTTCGCTAAGGCTGTTCTTGTGGAATTGGCAAAGGGATATTTTGAAGCCCATAGAGGGCTATGGTGAAAAAGGAAATATCTTCCGTTCAAAACTGGAAAGAAGCTTTCTGAGAAACTGCTCTGTGTTCTGTGAATTCATCTCACAGAGTTACATCTTTCCTTTCAAGAAGCCTTTCGCTAAGGCTGTTCTTGTGGAATTGGCAAAGGGATATTTGGAAGCCCATAGAGGGCTATGGTGAAAAAGGAAGTATCTTCCGTTCAAAACTAGAAAGAAGCTTTCTGAGAAACTGCTCTGTGTTCTGTTAATTCATCTCACAGAGTTACATCTTTCCCTTCAAGAAGCCTTTCGCTAAGGCTGTTCTTGTGGAATTGGCAAAGGGATATTTGGAAGCCCATAGAGGGCTATGGTGAAAAAGGAAATATCTTCCGTTCAAAACTGGAAAGAAGCTTGAGAATCTGCTCTGTGTTCTGTTAATTCATCTCACAGAGTTACCTCTTTCCTTCAAAAGCCTTTCGCTAAGGCTGTTCTTGTGGAATTGGCAAAGGATATATGGAAGCCCATAGAGGGCTATGGTGAAAAAGGAAATATCTTCCGCTCAAAACGGGAAAAAGCTTGAGAAACTGCTCTGTGTTCTGTTAATTCATCTCACAGAGTTACATCTTTCCTTCAAGAAGCCTTTCGCTAAGGCTGTTCTTGTGGAATTGGCAAAGGGATATTTGGAAGCCCATAGAGGGCTATGGTGAAAAAGGAAATATCTTCCGTTCAAAACTGGAAAGAAGCTTTCTGAGAAACTGCTCTGTGTTCTGTTAATTCATCTCACAGAGTTACATCTTTCCCTTCAAGAAGCCTTTCGCTAAGGCTGTTCTTGTGGAATTGGCAAAGGGATATTTGGAAGCCCATAGAGGGCTATGGTGAAAAAGGAAATATCTTCCGTTCAAAACGGGAAAGAAGCTTTCTGAGAAACTGTTCTGTGTTCTGTTAATTCATCTCATAGAGTTACGTCTTTCCCTTCAAGAAGCCTTTCGCTAAGGCTGTTCTTGTGGAATTGGCAAAGGGATATTTGGAAGCCCATAGAGGGCTATGGTGAAAAAGGAAATATCTTCCGTTCAAAAGTGGAAAGAAGCTTTCTGAGAAACTGCTCTGTGCTCTGTTAATTCATCTCACAGAGTTACATCTTTCCCTTCAAGAAGCCTATCGCTAAGGCTGTTCTTGTGGAATTGGCAAAGGGATATTTGGAAGCCCATAGAGGGCTATGGTGAAAAAGGAAATATCTTCCGTTCAGAACTGGAAGGAAGCTTTCTGAGAAACTGCTATGTGTTCTGTTAATTCATTTCACAGAGTTACCTCTTTCCCTTCAAGAAGCCTTTCGCTAAGGCTGTTCTTGTGGAACTGGCAAAGGGATATTTGGAAGCCCTTAGATGGCTATGGTGAAAAAGGAAATATCTTCCGTTCAAAACTGGAAAGAAGCTTGAGAAACTGCTCTGTGTTCTGTGAATTCATCTCACAGAGTTACATCTTTCCTTCAGGAAGCCTTTCGCTAAGGCTGTTCTTGTGGAATTGGCAAAGGGATATTTTGAAGCCCATAGAGGGCTATGGTGAAAAAGGAAATATCTTCCGTTCAAAACTGGAAAGAAGCTTTCTGAGAAACTGCTCTGTGTTCTGTGAATTCATCTCACAGAGTTACATCTTTCCCTTCAAGAAGCCTTCGCTAAGGCTGTTCTTGTGGAATTGGCAAAGGATATTTGGAAGCCCATAGAGGGCTATGGTGAAAAAGGAAATATCTTCCGCTCAAAACTAGAAAGAAGCTTTCTGAGAAACTGCTCTGTGTTCTGTTAATTCATCTCACAGAGTTACATCTTTCCTTCAAGAAGCCTTCGCTAAGGCTGTTCTTGTGGAATTGGCAAAGGATATTTGGAAGCCCATAGAGGGCTATGGTGAAAAGGAAATATCTTCCGCTCAAAACTGGAAAGAAGCTTGAGAATCTGCTCTGTGTTCTGTTAATTCATCTCACAGAGTTACATCTTTCCTTCAAGAAGCCTTCGCTAAGGCTGTTCTTGTGGAATTGGCAAAGGATATATGGAAGCCCATAGAGGGCTATGGTGAAAAGGAAATATCTTCCGCTCAAAACGGGAAAAAGCTTGAGAAACTGCTCTGTGTTCTGTTAATTCATCTCACAGAGTTACATCTTTCCTTCAAGAAGCCTTTCGCTAAGGCTGTTCTTGTGGAATTGGCAAAGGATATTTGGAAGCCCATAGAGGGCTAGGGTGAAAAAGGAAATATCTTCCGCTCAAAACTGGAAAGAAGCTTGAGAAACTGCTCTGTGTTCTGTTAATTCATCTCACAGAGTTACATCTTTCCTTCAAGAAGCCTTTCGCTAAGGCTGTTCTTGTGGAATTGGCAAAGGATATTTGGAAGCCCATAGAGGGCTATGGTGAAAAAGGAAATATCTTCCGCTCAAAACGGGAAAGAAGCTTGAGAAACTGTTCTGTGTTCTGTTAATTCATCTCATAGAGTTACATCTTTCCCTTCAAGAAGCCTTTCGCTAAGGCTGTTCTTGTGGAATTGGCAAAGGATATTTGGAAGCCCATAGAGGGCTATGGTGAAAAAGGAAATATCTTCCGCTCAAAAGTGGAAAGAAGCTTGAGAAACTGCTCTGTGCTCTGTTAATTCATCTCACAGAGTTACATCTTTCCTTCAAGAAGCCTATCGCTAAGGCTGTTCTTGTGGAATTGGCAAAGGATATTTGGAAGCCCATAGAGGGCTATGTTGAAAAGGAAATATCTTCCGCTCAAAACTGGAAAGAAGCTTTCTGAGAAACTGCTCTGTGTTCTTTGAATTCATCTCACAGAGTTACATCTTTCCTTCAAGAAGCCTTTCGCTAAGGCTGTTCTTGTGGAATTGGCAAAGGATATTTGGAAGCCCATAGAGGGCTATGGTGAAAACGGAAATATCTTCCTTTCAAACTGGAAAGAAGCTTTCTGAGAAACTGCTCTGTGTTCTGTTAATTCATCTCACAGAGTTACATCTTTCCTTCAAGAAGCCTTTCGCTAAGGATGTTCTTGTGGAATTGGCAAAGGATATTTGGAAGCCCATAGAGGGCTATGGTGAAAAAGGAAATATCTTCCGCTCAAAACGGGAAAGAAGCTTGAGAAACTGTTCTGTGTTCTGTTAATTCATCTCACAGAGTTACCTCTTTCCCTTCAAGAAGCCTTTCGCTAAGGCTGTTCTTGTGGAATTGGCAAAGGATATTTGGAAGCCCATAGAGGGCTATGGTGAAAAAGGAAATATCTTCCGCTCAAAAGTGGAAAGAAGCTTGAGAAACTGCTCTGTGCTCTGTTAATTCATCTCACAGAGTTACATCTTTCCTTCAAGAAGCCTATCGCTAAGGCTGTTCTTGTGGAATTGGCAAAGGATATTTGGAAGCCCATAGAGGGCTATGGTGAAAAGGAAATATCTTCCGCTCAGAACTGGAAGGAAGCTTTCTGAGAAACTGCTATGTGTTCTGTTAATTCATTTCACAGAGTTACCTCTTTCCTTCAAGAAGCCTTTCGCTAAGGCTGTTCTTGTGGAACTGGCAAAGGGATATTTGGAAGCCCTTAGATGGCTATGGTGAAAAGGAAATATCTTCCGCTCAAAACTGGAAAGAAGCTTTCTGAGAAACTGCTCTGTGTTCTGTGAATTCATCTCACAGAGTTACATCTTTCCTTCAGGAAGCCTTTCGCTAAGGCTGTTCTTGTGGAATTGGCAAAGGATATTTGAAGCCCATAGAGGGCTATGGTGAAAAAGGAAATATCTTCCGCTCAAAACTGGAAAGAAGCTTTCTGAGAAACTGCTCTGTGTTCTGTGAATTCATCTCACAGAGTTACATCTTTCCTTCAAGAAGCCTTTCGCTAAGGCTGTTCTTGTGGAATTGGCAAAGGATATTTGGAAGCCCATAGAGGGCTATGGTGAAAAAGGAAATATCTTCCGCTCAAAACTAGAAAGAAGCTTTCTGAGAAACTGCTCTGTGTTCTGTTAATTCATCTCACAGAGTTACATCTTTCCCTTCAAGAAGCCTTTCGCTAAGGCTGTTCTTGGGAATTGGAAAAGGATATTTGGAAGCCCATAGAGGGCTATGGTGAAAAGGAAATATCTTCCGCTCAAAACTGGAAAGAAGCTTGAGAATCTGCTCTGTGTTCTGTTAATTCATCTCACAGAGTTACATCTTTCCTTCAGGAAGCCTTTCGCTAAGGCTGTTCTTGTGGAATTGGCAAAGGATATATGGAAGCCCATAGAGGGCTATGGTGAAAAGGAAATATCTTCCGCTCAAAACGGAAAAAGCTTGAGAAACTGCTCTGTGTTCTGTTAATTCATCTCACAGAGTTTCATCTTTCCTTCAAGAAGCCTTTCGCTAAGGCTGTTCTTGTGGAATTGGCAAAGGATATTTGGAAGCCCATAGAGGGCTAGGTGAAAAAGGAAATATCTTCCGCTCAAAACTGGAAAGAAGCTTTCTGAGAAACTGCTCTGTGTTCTGTTAATTCATCTCACAGAGTTACATCTTTCCCTTCAAGAAGCCTTTCGCTAAGGCTGTTCTTGTGGAATTGGCAAAGGGATATTTGGAAGCCCATAGAGGGCTATGGTGAAAAGGAAATATCTTCCGCTCAAAACGGGAAAGAAGCTTGAGAAACTGTTCTGTGTTCTGTTAATTCATCTCATAGAGTTACGCTCTTTCCTTCAAGAAGCCTTTCGCTAAGGCTGTTCTTGTGGAATTGGCAAAGGATATTTGGAAGCCCATAGAGGGCTATGGTGAAAAGGAAATATCTTCCGCTCAAAAGTGGAAAGAAGCTTTCTGAGAAACTGCTCTGTGCTCTGTTAATTCATCTCACAGAGTTACATCTTTCCCTTCAAGAAGCTTCATCGCTAAGGCTGTTCTTGTGGAATTGGCAAAGGATATTTGGAAGCCCATAGAGGGCTATGTTGAAAAAGGAAATATCTTCCGCTCAAAACTGGAAAGAAGCTTGAGAAACTGCTCTGTGTTCTTTGAATTCATCTCACAGAGTTACATCTTTCCCTTCAAGAAGCCTTTCGCTAAGGCTGTTCTTGTGGAATTGGCAAAGGGATATTTGGAAGCCCATAGAGGGCTATGGTGAAAACGGAAATATCTTCCTTTCGAAACTGGAAAGAAGCTTTCTGAGAAACTGCTCTGTGTTCTGTTAATTCATCTCACAGAGTTACATCTTTCCCTTCAAGAAGCCTTTCGCTAAGGATGTTCTTGTGGAATTGGCAAAGGGATATTTGGAAGCCCATAGAGGGCTATGGTGAAAAGGAAATATCTTCCGTTCAAAACGGGAAAGAAGCTTTCTGAGAAACTGCTCTGTGTTCTGTTAATTCATCTCATAGAGTTACATCTTTCCCTTCAAGAAGCCTGTCGCTAAGGCTGTTCTTGTGGAATTGGCAAAGGGATATTTGGAAGCCCATAGAGGGCTATGGTGAAAAAGGAAATATCTTCCGTTCAAAACTAGAAAGAAGCTTTCTGGGAAAGTGCTCTGTGTTCTGTGAATTCATCTCACAGAGTTACATCTTTCCCTTCAAGAAGCCTTTCGCTGAGGCTGTTCTTGTGGAATTGGCAAAGGGATATTTGGAAGCCCATAGAGGGCTATGGTGAAAAGGAAATATCTTCCGCTCAAAACTGGAAAGAAGCTTGAGAAAGTGCTCTGTGTTCTGTTAATTCATCTCACAGAGTTACCTCTTTCCCATCAAGAAGCCTTTCGCTAAGGCTGTTCTTGTGGCATTGCAAAGGGATATATGGAAGCCCATAGAGGGCTATGGTGAAAAAGGAAATATCTTCCGTTTCAAACGGGAAAGAAGCTTTCTGAGAAACTGCTCTGTTCTGTTAATTCATCTCACAGAGTTACCTCTTTCCTTCAAGAAGCCTTCGCTAAGGCTGTTCTTGTGGAATTGGCAAAGGGATATTTGGAAGCCCATAGAGGGCTATGGTGAAAACGGAAATATCTTCCTTTCAAAACTGGAAAGAAGCTTGAGAAACTGCTCTGTGTTCTGTTAATTCATCTCACAGAGTTACATCTTCCTTCAAGAAGCCTTCGCTAAGGCTGTTCTTGTGGAATTGGCAAAGGATATTTGGAAGCCCATAGAGGGCTATGGTGAAAAAGGAAATATCTTCCGCTCAAAACTAGAAAGAAGCTTTCTGGGAAAGTGCTCTGTGTTCTGTGAATTCATCTCACAGAGTTACATCTTTCCCTTCAAGAAGCCTTCGCTAAGGCTGTTCTTGTGGAATTGGCAAAGGATATTTGGAAGCCCATAGAGGGCTATGGTGAAAAGGAAATATCTTCCGCTCAAAACTGGAAAGAAGCTTTCTGAGAAACTGCTCTGTGTTCTGTTAATTCATCTCACAGAGTTACCTCTTTCCCTTCAAGAAGCCTTCGCTAAGGCTGTTCTTGTGGAATTGGCAAAGGATATTTGGAAGCCCATAGAGGGCTATGTTGAAAAAGGAAATATCTTCCGCTCAAAACTGGAAAGAAGCTTGAGAAACTGCTCTGTGTTCTTTGAATTCATCTCACAGAGTTACATCTTCCTTCAAGAAGCCTTTCGCTAAGGCTGTTCTTGTGGAATTGGCAAAGGATATTTGGAAGCCCATAGAGGGCTATGGTGAAAACGGAAATATCTTCCTTTCAAAACTGGAAAGAAGCTTTCTGAGAAACTGCTCTGTGTTCTGTTAATTCATCTCACAGAGTTACATCTTTCCTTCAAGAAGCCTTTCGCTAAGGATGTTCTTGTGGAATTGGCAAAGGATATTTGGAAGCCCATAGAGGGCTATGGTGAAAAGGAAATATCTTCCGCTCAAAACGGGAAAGAAGCTTTCTGAGAAACTGCTCTGTGTTCTGTTAATTCATCTCATAGAGTTACATCTTTCCTTCAAGAAGCCTGTCGCTAAGGCTGTTCTTGTGGAATTGGCAAAGGGATATTTGGAAGCCCATAGAGGGCTATGGTGAAAAAGGAAATATCTTCCGTTCAAAACTAGAAAGAAGCTTTCTGGGAAAGTGCTCTGTGTTCTGTGAATTCATCTCACAGGGTTACATCTTTCCCTTCAAGAAGCCTTTCGCTGAGGCTGTTCTTGTGGAATTGGCAAAGGATATTTGGAAGCCCATAGAGGGCTATGGTGAAAAGGAAATATCTTCCGCTCAAAACTGGAAAGAAGCTTGAGAAAGTGCTCTGTGTTCTGTTAATTCATCTCACAGAGTTACCTCTTTCCCATCAAGAAGCCTTTCGCTAAGGCTGTTCTTGTGGCATTGCAAAGGGATATATGGAAGCCCATAGAGGGCTATGGTGAAAAAGGAAATATCTTCCGTTTCAAACGGGAAAGAAGCTTTCTGAGAAACTGCTCTGTTCTGTTAATTCATCTCACAGAGTTACCTCTTTCCTTCAAGAAGCCTTCGCTAAGGCTGTTCTTGTGGAATTGGCAAAGGGATATTTGGAAGCCCATAGAGGGCTATGGTGAAAACGGAAATATCTTCCTTTCAAAACTGGAAAGAAGCTTGAGAAACTGCTCTGTGTTCTGTTAATTCATCTCACAGAGTTACATCTTCCTTCAAGAAGCCTTCGCTAAGGCTGTTCTTGTGGAATTGGCAAAGGATATTTGGAAGCCCATAGAGGGCTATGGTGAAAAAGGAAATATCTTCCGCTCAAAACTAGAAAGAAGCTTTCTGGGAAAGTGCTCTGTGTTCTGTGAATTCATCTCACAGAGTTACATCTTTCCCTTCAAGAAGCCTTCGCTAAGGCTGTTCTTGTGGAATTGGCAAAGGATATTTGGAAGCCCATAGAGGGCTATGGTGAAAAGGAAATATCTTCCGCTCAAAACTGGAAAGAAGCTTTCTGAGAAACTGCTCTGTGTTCTGTTAATTCATCTCACAGAGTTACCTCTTTCCCTTCAAGAAGCCTTCGCTAAGGCTGTTTTGTGGCATTGCAAAGGATATATGGAAGCCCATAGAGGGCTAGGTGAAAAAGGAAATATCTTCCGCTCAAAACGGGAAAAAGCTGGAGAAACTGCTCTGTGTTCTTTGAATTCATCTCACAGAGTTACATCTTTCCTTCAAGAAGCCTTCGCTAAGGCTGTTCTTGTGGAATTGGCAAAGGGATATTTGGAAGCCCATAGAGGGCTATGGTGAAAACGGAAATATCTTCCTTTCGAAACTGGAAAGAAGCTTTCTGAGAAACTGCTCTGTGTTCTGTTAATTCATCTCACAGAGTTACATCTTTCCCTTCAAGAAGCCTTTCGCTAAGGATGTTCTTGTGGAATTGGCAAAGGGATATTTGGAAGCCCATAGAGGGCTATGGTGAAAAAGGAAATATCTTCCGTTCAAAACGGGAAAGAAGCTTTCTGAGAAACTGCTCTGTGTTCTGTTAATTCATCTCATAGAGTTACATCTTTCCCTTCAAGAAGCCTGTCGCTAAGGCTGTTCTTGTGGAATTGGCAAAGGGATATTTGGAAGCCCATAGAGGGCTATGGTGAAAAAGGAAATATCTTCCGTTCAAAACTAGAAAGAAGCTTTCTGGGAAAGTGCTCTGTGTTCTGTGAATTCATCTCACAGGGTTACATCTTTCCCTTCAAGAAGCCTTTCGCTGAGGCTGTTCTTGTGGAATTGGCAAAGGGATATTTGGAAGCCCATAGAGGGCTATGGTGAAAAAGGAAATATCTTCCGTTCAAAACTGGAAAGAAGCTTTCTGAGAAAGTGCTCTGTGTTCTGTTAATTCATCTCACAGAGTTACCTCTTTCCCATCAAGAAGCCTTTCGCTAAGGCTGTTCTTGTGGCATTGCAAAGGGATATATGGAAGCCCATAGAGGGCTATGGTGAAAAAGGAAATATCTTCCGTTTCAAACGGGAAAGAAGCTTTCTGAGAAACTGCTCTGTGTTCTGTTAATTCATCTCACAGAGTTACCTCTTTCCCTTCAAGAAGCCTTTCGCTAAGGCTGTTCTTGTGGAATTGGCAAAGGGATATTTGGAAGCCCATAGAGGGCTATGGTGAAAACGGAAATATCTTCCTTTCAAAACTGGAAAGAAGCTTTCTGAGAAACTGCTCTGTGTTCTGTTAATTCATCACACGGAGTTACATCTCTCCTTCAAGAAGCCTTTCGCTAAGGCTGTTCTTGTGGAATTGGCAAAGGGATATTTGGAAGCCCATAGAGGGCTATGGTGAAAAAGGAAATATCTTCCGTTCAAAACTAGAAAGAAGCTTTCTGGGAAAGTGCTCTGTGTTCTGTGAATTCATCTCACAGAGTTACATCTTTCCCTTCAAGAAGCCTTTCGCTAAGGCTGTTCTTGTGGAATTGGCAAAGGGATATTTGGAAGCCCATAGAGGGCTATGGTGAAAAAGGAAATATCTTCCGTTCAAAACTGGAAAGAAGCTTTCTGAGAAACTGCTCTGTGTTCTGTTAATTCATCTCACAGAGTTACCTCTTTCCCTTCAAGAAGCCTTTCGCTAAGGCTGTTCTTGTGGCATTGCAAAGGGATATATGGAAGCCCATAGAGGGCTATGGTGAAAAAGGAAATATCTTCCGTTCAAAACGGGAAAAAAGCTTTCGGAGAAACTGCTCTGTGTTCTATTAATTCATCTCACAGAGTTATCTCTTTCCCTTCAAGAAGCCTTTCGCTAAGGCTGTTCTTGTGGAATTGGCAAAGGGATATTTGGAAGTCCAAAGAGGGCTATGGTGAAAAAGGAAATATCTTCCGTTCAAAACTGGAAAGAAGCTTTCTGAGAAACTGCTCTGTGTTCTGTTAATTCATCTCACAGAATTACATCTTTCCCTTCAAGAAGCCTTTCGCTAAGGCTGTTCTTGTGGAATTGGCAAAGGGATATTTGGAAGCCCATAGAGGGCTATGGTGAAAAAGGAAATATCTTCCGTTCAGAACTGGAAGGAAGCTTTCTGAGAAACTGCTATGTGTTCTGTTAATTCATCTCACAGAGTTACCTCTTTCCCTTCAAGAAGCCTTTCGCTAAGGCTGTTCTTGTGGAACTGGCAAAGGGATATTTGGAAGCCCTTAGATGGCTATGGTGAAAAAGGAAATATCTTCCGTTCAAAACTGGAAAGAAGCTTTCTGAGAAACTGCTCTGTGTTCTGTGAATTCATCTCACAGAGTTACATCTTTCCCTTCAGGAAGCCTTTCGCTAAGGCTGTTCTTGTGGAATTGGCAAAGGGATATTTGGAAGCCCATAGAGGGCTATGGTGAAAAGGAAATATCTTCCGCTCAAAACTGGAAAGAAGCTTGAGAAACTGCTCTGTGTTCTGTTAATTCATCTCACAGAGTTACATCTTTCCTTCAAGAAGCCTTTCGCTAAGGCTGTTATTGTGGAATTGCAGAGGATATATGGAAGCCCATAGAGGGCTATGGTGAAAAGGAAATATCTTCCGCTCAAAACGGAAAAAGCTTGAGAAACTGCTCTGTGTTCTGTTAATTCATCTCACAGAGTTTCGCCTTT
>JAKFHT010002753.1:0-13798 GCA_023783455.1 Erythrocebus patas | reverse complement strand
GAAAGCTTCTTTTCGGTTTTCATCTTAGGATATTTCCATTTTCACCATAGCCCTCTAAGGGCTTCCAAATATCAGTTTGCAAATTCACAAGAACAGTCTTAGCGAAAGGCTTCTTGAAGGAAAGCTGTAACTCTGTGAGATGAATTAATAGAACACAAAGCAGTTTCTCAGAAATCTTCTTTTCAGTTTTTAACGGAAGATATTTCCTTTTCACCATAGCCCTCTAAGGGCTTCCAAATATCACTTTGTAAATTCCACAAGAACTGTCTTAGTGAAAGGCTTCTTGAAGGAAAGCTGTAACTCTGTGAGATGAATTAACAGAACACAAGCAGTTTCTCAGAAAGCTTCTTTTCGGTTTTCATCTTAGGATATTTCCATTTTCACCATAGCCCTCTATAGGCTTCCAAATATCACTTTGCAATTCCACAAGAACAGCCTTAGCGAAAGGCTTCTTGAAGGAAAGCTGTAACTCTGTGAGATGAATTAATAGAACACAAAGCAGTTTCTCAGAAAGCTTCTTTTCAGTTTTTAACGGAAGATATTTCCTTTTCACCATAGCCCTCTAAGGGCTTCCAAATATCACTTGCAAATTCCACAAGAACAGTCTTAGAAAGGCTTCTTGAGAAAGCTGTAACTCTGTGAGATGAATTAACAGAACACAAAACAGTTTCTCAGAAATCTTCTTTTCAGTTTTTAACTGAAGATATTTCCTTTTCACCATAGCCCTCTAAGGGCTTCCAAATATCACTTTGCAATTCCACAAGAACAGCCTTAGCGAAAGGCTTCTTGAAGGAAAGCTGTAACTCTGTGAGATGAATTAATAGAACACAAAGCAGTTTCTCAGAAATCTTCTTTTCAGTTTTTAACGGAAGATATTTCCTTTTCACCATAGCCCTCTAAGGGCTTCCAAATATCACTTTGTAAATTCCACAAGAACTGTCTTAGTGAAAGGCTTCTTGAAGGAAAGCTGTAACTCTGTGAGATGAATTAACAGAACACAAGCAGTTTCTCAGAAAGCTTCTTTTCAGTTTTATCTTAGATATTTCCTTTTCACCATAGCCCTATGGGCTTCCAAATATCACTTTGCAATTCCACAAGAACAGCCTTAGCGAAAGGCTTCTTGAAGGAAAGCTGTAACTCTGTGAGATGAATTAATAGAACACAAAGCAGTTTCTCAGAAATCTTCTTTTCAGTTTTTAACGGAAGATATTTCCTTTTCACCATAGCCCTCTAAGGGCTTCCAAATATCACTTTGTAAATTCCACAAGAACTGTCTTAGTGAAAGGCTTCTTGAGGAAAGCTGTAACTCTGTGAGATGAATTAACAGAACACAAGCAGTTTCTCAGAAAGCTTCTTTTCAGTTTTATCTTAGATATTTCCTTTTCACCATAGCCTCTATGGGCTTCAAATATCACTTTGCAATTCCACAAGAACAGCCTTAGCGAAAGGCTTCTTGAAGGAAAGCTGTAACTCTGTGAGATGAATTAATAGAACACAAAGCAGTTTCTCAGAAAGCTTCTTTCCAGTTTTTAACGGAAGATATTTCCTTTTCACCATAGCCCTCTATAGGCTTCCAAATATCACTTGCAAATTCCACAAGAACAGTCTTAGAAAGGCTTCTTGAAGGAAAGCTGTAATTCTGTGAGATGAATTAACAGAACACAAGCAGTTTCTCAGAAAGCTTCTTTCCAGTTTTTAACGGAAGATATTTCCTTTTTACTGTAGCCCTCTATGGGCTTCCAAATATCACTTTGCAAATTCCACAAGAAGAGCCTTAGCGAAAGGCTTCTTGAAGGGAAAGCTGTAACTCTGTGAGATGAATTAACAGAACACAAAGCAGTTTCTCAGAAAGCTTCTTTTCAGTTTTATCTTAGATATTTCCTTTTCACCATAGCCCTCTATGGGCTTCCAAATATCAGTTTGCAAATTCCACAAGAACTGTCTTAGTGAAAGGCTTCTTGAAGGAAAGCTGTAACTCTGTGAGATGAATTAACAGAACACAAAACAGTTTCTCAGAAAGCTTCTTTTCGGTTTTTATCTTAGGATATTTCCATTTTCACCATAGCCCTCTATGGGCTTCCAAATATCACTTTGCAAATTCCACAAGAACAGTCTTAGCGAAAGGCTTCTTGAGGAGAAAGTTGTAACTCTGTGAGATGAATTAACAGAACACAAAGCAGTTTCTCAGAAAATTTCTTTTCGGTTTTATCTTAGGATATTTCCATTTTCACCATAGCTCTCTATGGGCTTCCAAATATCACTTTGCAAATTCCACAAGAACAGTCTTAGCGAAAGGCTTCTTGAGGGAAAGCTGTAACTCTGTGAGATGAATTAACAGAACACAAATCAGTTTCTCAGAAAGCTTCTTTTCAGTTTTTATCTTAGGATATTTCCTTTTCACCATAGGCCTCTAAGGGCTTCCAAATATCACTTTGCAAATTCCACAAGAACAGCCTTAGCGAAAGGCTTCTTGAGGGAAAGCTGTAAATCTGTGATTGAATTAACAGAACACAAAGCAGTTTCTCAGAAAGCTTCTTTCCAGTTTTTAACGGAAGATATTTCCTTTTCACCATAGCCTCTATGGGCTTCCAAATATCACTTTGCAAATTCCACAAGAACTGTCTTAGTGAACGGCTTCTTGAGGGAAAGCTGTAACTCTGTGAGATGAATTAACAGAACACAAATCAGTTTCTCAGAAAGCTTCTTTCCAGTTTTTATCTTAGGATATTTCCTTTTCACCATAGCCCTGTAAGGGTTTCCAAATATCACTTTGCAAATTCCACAAGAACAGTCTTAGGAAAGGCTTCTTGAGGGAAAGCAGTAACTCTGTGAGATGAATTAACAGAACACAAAGTAGTTTCTCAGAAAGCTTCTTTCCAGTTTTTAACTGAAGATATTTCCTTTTCACCATAGCCCTGTATGGGCTTCCAAATATCACTTGCAAATTCCACAAGAACAGCCTTAGCGAAAGGCTTCTTGAGGGAAAGCTGTAACTCTGTGAGATGAATTAACAGAACACAAAGCAGTTTCTCAGAAAGCTTCTTTTCGGTTTTATCTTAGGATATTTCCATTTTCACCATAGCCCTGTAAGGGTTTCCAAATATCACTTTGCAAATTCCACAAGAACAGTCTTAGTGAAAGGCTTCTTGAGGGAAAGCTGTAAATCTGTGAGATGAATTAACAGAACACAAAGCAGTTTCTCAGAAAGATTCTTTCCAGTTTTTATCTTAGATATTTCCTTTTCACCATAGCCCTCTATGGGCTTCCAAATATCACTTTGCAAATTCCACAAGAACAGTCTTAGCGAAAGGTTTCTTGAGGGAAAGCTGTAACTCTGTGAGGTGAATTAACAGAACACAAAGCAGTTTCTCAGAAAGATTCTTTCCAGTTTTTAACGGAAGATATTTCCTTTTCACCATAGCCCTCTGTGGGCTTCCAAATATCACTTTGCAAATTCCACAAGAACAGTCTTAGCGAAAGGCTTCTTGAGGGAAAGCTGTAACTCTGTGAGATGAATTAACAGAACACAAAGCAGTTTCTCAGAAAGCTTCTTTTCAGTTTTATCTTAGGATATTTCCTTTTTCACCATAGCCTCTATGGGCTTCCAAATATCAGTTTGCAAATTCCACAAGAACTGTCTTAGTGAACGGCTTCTTGAGGGAAAGCTGTAAATCTGTGAGATGAATTAACAGAACACAAAGCAGTTTCTCAGAAAGCTTCTTTTCCGTTTTTATCTTAGCATAATTCCATTTTCAGCTTAGACCTCTATGGGCTTCCAAATATCACTTTGCATATTCCACAAGAACAGTCTTAGAGAAAGGCTTCTTGAGGGGAAAGCTGTAACTCTGTGAGATGAATTAACAGAACACAAAGCAGTTTCTCAGAAAGCTTCTTTTCGGTTTTTATCTTAGGATATTTCCATTTGCACCGTAGCTCTCTATGGGCTTCCAAATATCACTTTGCAAATTCCACAAGAACAGTCTTAGCGAAAGGCTTCTTGAGGGGAAAGCTGTAACTCTGTGAGATGAATTAACAGAACACAAAGCAGTTTCTCAGAAAGCTTCTTTTCAGTTTTCATCTTAGGATATTTCCTTTTTCACCATAGTGCTCCAAGGGCTTCCAAATATCACTTTGCAAATTCCACAAGAACAGTCTTAGCGAAAGGTTTCTTGAGGGGAAAGCTGTAACTCTGTGAGATGAATTAACAGAACACAAGGCAGTCTCTCAGAAATCTTCTTTCCAGTTTTTAACTGAAGATATTTCCTTTTCACCATAGCCCTCTATGGGCTTCCAAATATCACTTTGCAAATTCCACAAGAACAGACTTAGCGAAAGGCTTCTTGAGGGGAAAGCTGTAACTCTGTGAGATGAATTAACAGAATACAAAGCAGTTTCTCAGAAAGTTTCTTTCCAGTTTTTAACTGAAGATGTTTCATTTTTCACCATAACCCTCTATGGGCTTCCAAATATCACTTTGCAAACTCCACAAGAACAGTCTTAGTGAAAGACTTCTTGAGGGGAAAGCTGTAACACTGTGAGAAGAATTAACGGAATACAAAGCAGTTTCTCAGAAAGCTTCTTTTCAGTTTTCATCTTAGGATATTTCCTTTTTCATCATAGCCCGCTATGGGATTGCAAATATCACTTTGCAAATTCCACAAGAACATCCTTAGCGAAAGGCTTCTTGAGGGGAAAGCTGTAACTCTGTGAGATGAATTAACAGAACACAAGGCAGTTTCTCAGAAAGCTTCTTTCCAGTTTTTAACAGAAGATATTTCCTTTTTCACCATAGCCCTCTGTGGGCTTCCAAATACCACTTTGAAAATATCACAAGAACAGTTCTAGAGAACGGCTTCTTGAGGGGAAAGCTGTAACTCTGTGAGATTAACAGAACACAAAGCAGTTTCTCAGAAAGCTTCTTTTCAGTTTTTATCTTAGCATATTTCCATTTGCACCATAGTTCTCTATGGGCTTCCAAATATCACTTTGCCAATTACAAAAGAACAGTCTTTGTGAAAGGCTTCTTCAGCGGAAGGCTGTAACTCTCTGAGATGAATTAACAGAACAGAAAGCAGTTCCTCAGAAAGCTTCTTTTCAGTTTTTATATTAGGATATTTCCTTTTCACCATAGCCCTCTCTGGGCTTACAAATATCACTTTGCAAATTCCACAAGAACAGTCTCAGCGAAAGGCATCTTGAGGGAAAGCTGTAACTCTGTGAGATGAATTAACAGAACAGAAAGCAGTTCCTCAGAAAGCTTCTTTTCCGTTTTTATCTGAGGATATTTCCTTTTTCACCATCGCCCTCTATGCGCTTCCAAATATCACTTTGCCAGTTCCACAAGAACAGTCCTTGGGAAAGGCTTCTTGAGGAGATAGATGTATCTCTGTGAGATGAATTAACAGAACACAAAGCAGTTTCTCAGAACGATTCTTTCATGTTTTTAACGGAATATATTTCCTTTTTCACCATAGCCCTCTATGGGCTTCCAAATATCACTTTGTAAATTCCACAAGAACAGTCTTAGTGAAAGGCTTCTGGAGGGGAAAGCTATATTTCTGTGAGGTGAATTATGAGAACACAATGCAGTTTCTCAGAAAGCTTCTTTTCGGTTTTTATCTTAGGACATTTCCTTTTTCGCCATAAACCTCTGTGGGTTTCCAATATCACTTTGCAAATTCCAGAAGAACGGTCTCAGTGAACGGCTTCTTGAGGGGAAAGCTGTAACACTGTGAGATGAATTAACAGAACACAAAGCAGTTTCTCAGAAAGCTTCTTTCCAGTTTTTAACAGAAGATATTTAATTTTTTACCATAGCCCTCTATCGGCTTCCAAATATCACTTTGCATATTTCACAAGAACTGTCTTAGTGAAAGGCTTCTTGAGGGGAAAGCTGTAACTCTGTGAGATGAATTAACAAAAAACAAAGCAGTTTCTCAGAAAGCTTCTTTTCAGTTTTTATCTTAGGATATTTCCTTTTTCACCATAGCCCTCTAAGGGCTTCCAAATATCACTTTGCAAATTCCACAAGAACAGTCTTAGCGAAAGGCTTCTTGAGGAGAAAGCTGTAACTCTGTGAGATGAATTAATAGAACACAAAGCAGTTTCTCAGAAAGCTTCTTTCAAGTAGTTAACTGAAGATATTTCCTTTTTGAGCATAGCCATCTACGGGCTTCCAAATATCACTTACCAAATTCCACAAGAACAACCTTAGTGAAAGGCTTCTTGAGGAGAACGCTGTAACTCTGTGAGATGAATTAACAGAACACAAAGCAGTTTCTCAGAAAGCTTCTTTCAGTTTTTATCTGAAGATATTTCCTTTTCACCATAGCCCTCTATGGCTTCCAAATATCACTTTGCAAATTCCACAAGAACAGCCTTAGCGAAAGGCTTCTTGAAGGGAAAGCTGTAACTCTGTGAGATGAATTAACAGAACACAAAGCAGTTTCTCAGAAATCTTCTATTCATTTTTTAACGGAAAATATTTCCTTTTTCACCTTAGCCCTCTAAGGGCTTCCAAATATCACTTTGTAAATTCCACAAGAAGAGTCTTAGCGAAAGGCTTCTTGAGGAGAAGGCTGTAACTCTGTGAGATGAATTAACAGAACACAAAGCAGTATCTCAGAAATCTTCTTTCCAATATTTAGCGGAAGATATTTCCTTTTTCTCCATAGCCCTCTATGGGCTTCCAAATATCCCTTTGCCAATTCCACAAGAACAGCCTTAGCGAAAGGCTTCTTGAGGGAAAGCTGTAACTCTGTGAGATGAATTAACAGAACACAAAGCAGTTTCTCAGAAATCTTTTTTCCAGTTTTTAACGGAAGATATTTCCTTTTTCACCATAGCCTTCTTTGTGCTTCCAAATATCACTATGCCTATCTAACAAGAACTGTCTTAGGGAAAGGCTTCTTGAGGGGAAAGCTGTAACTCTGTAAGATGAATTAACATAACACAAAGCAGTTTCTCAGAAAGCTTCTTTCAGTTTTATCTTAGGATATTTCCTTTTCACCATAGCCTTCTGTGGGCTTCCAAATATCACTTTGCAAATTCCACAAGAACAGTCTTAGCGAAAGGCTTCTTGAGGGGAAAGCTGTAACTCTGTGAGATGAATTAACAGAACCGAAAGCAGTTTCTCAGAAATCTTCTTTCAAGTTTTCAACGGAAGATATTACCTTTTCACCATAACCCTCTATGGGCTTCCAAATATCACTTTGTAAATTCCACAAGAACTGTCTTAGGAAAGGCTTCTTGAGGGAAAGCTGTAACTCTGTGAGATGAATTAACAGAACACAAAGCAGTTTCTCAGAAATCTTCTTTTCAGTTTTATCTTAGATATTTCCTTTTCTCCATAGCCCTCTATCGGCTTCCAAATATCACTTTGCAAATTCACAAGAACAGTCTTAGCGAAGGCTTCTTGAGGGAAAGCTGTAACTCTGTGAGACAAATTAATAGAACACAAAGCAGTTTCTCAAGCTTCTTTCCAGTTTTTAACTGAAGATATTTCCTTTTCACCACAGCCCTCTAAGGGCTTCCAAATATCACTTTGTAAATTCCACAAGAACAGTCCTTGGGAAAGGCTTCTTGAGGGAAAGCTGTAACTCTCTGAGATGAATTAACAGAACACAAAGCAGTTTCTCAGAAAGCTTCTTTCAGTTTTATCTTAGGATATTTCCTTTTCACCATAGCCCTCTATGGGCTTCCAAATATCACTTTGCAAATTCCACAAGAACAGTCTTAGCGAAAGGCTTCTTGAGGACAAAGCTGTAACTCTGTGAGATGAATTAACAGAACCCAAAGCAGTCTCTCAGAAAGCTTCTTTCCAATTTTTAACGGAAGATATTTCCTTTTCACCAGAGCCCTCTATGGTCTTCCATATATCACTTTGCAAATTTCACAAGAACAGTCTTAGCGAAAGGCTTGTAGAGGGAAAAGCTGTAACTCTGTGAGACAAATTAATAGAACACAAAGCAATTTCTCAGAAAACTTCTTTCCTTTTATTACCGGAAGATACTTCCCTTTTCACCATAGCCCTTTATGGGCTTCCAAATAACACTTTGCAAATTCCACAAGAACAGTCTTAGCGAAATGTTTCTTGAGAAAGGCTTCTTTAGGGGAAAGATGTAACTCTCTCAGTTGAATTAACAGAACACAAAGCAGTTTCTCAGAAAGGTTCTTTTCAGTTTTTATCCTAGGATATTTCCTTTTTCACCATAGCCCTCTATGGGCTCCCAAATACCACTTCTCAAATTTCACAAGAACAGTCTTAGCTAAAGGCTTCTTGGGGGACAAGCTGTAACTCTGTGAGATGAATTAACAGAACCCAAAGCAGTCTCTCAGAAAGCTTCTTTCCAATTTTTAACGGAAGATATTTCCTTTTTCACCATAGCCCTCTATGGTCTTCCAAATATCACTTTGCAAATTTCACAAGAACAGTCTTAGCGAAAGGCTTGTAGAGGGAAAAGCTGTAACACTGTGAGATGAATTAACAGAACAGAAAGCAGTTTCTCACAAAGCTTTTTTTCAGTTTTCATCCTGGATATTTCCTTTTTCACCATAGCCCTCTATGGGCTTCCAAATATCACTTTGCAATTCCACAAGAACAGTCTTAGCGAAAGGCTTCTTGAGGGGAAAGCTGTAACTCTGTGAGATGAATTAACAGAACACAAAGCAGTTTCTCGAAAGCTTCTTTCCAGTTTTTAACGGAAGATATTTCCTTTTTCACCATGGACCTCTATGGGCTTCCAAATATCACTTTGCAATTTCCACAAGAACAGTCTTAGCGAAAGGCTTTTTGAGGGGAAAGCTGTAACTCTGTGAATGAATTCACAGAACACCAAGCAGTTTCTCAGAAAGATTCTTTCCAGTTTCTAACGGAAGATATTTCCATTTTCACCATAGCCCTGTATGGGCTTCCAAATATCACCTTGCAAATTCCACAAGAACAGTGTTAGGGAAAGGCTTCTTTAGGGGAAAGCTGTAACTCTGTCACATGAATTAACAGAACACAAAGCAGTTTCTCAGAAAGCTTTTTTTCGGTTTTTATCTTAAGATACTTCCATTTTCACCATAGCCCTCTATGGGCTTCGAAATATCACTTTGCAAATTTCCCAAGAATAGTCTTAGTGAAGGCTTCTTGAGGGAAAGCTGTAACTCTGTGAGATGAATTAACAGAACACAAAGCAGTTTCACAGAAAACTTCTTTCCATTTTTAACGGAAGATATTTCCTTTTCACCATAGCCCTCTATGGGCTTCCAAATATCACTTTGCAAATTCCACAAGAACTGTCTTAGGAAAGGCTTCTTTAGGGGAAAGCTGTAACTCTGTCACATGAATTAACAGAACACAAAGCAGTTTCTCAGAAAGCTTTTTTTCGGTTTTTATCTTAAGATACTTCCATTTTCACCATAGCCCTCTATGGGCTTCCAAATATCACTTTGCAAATTCCACAAGAACAGTGTTAGGGAAAGGCTTCTGTAGGGGAAAGCTGTAACTCTGTGAGATGAATTAATAGAACACAAAGCAGTTTCACAGAAAACTTCTTTCCATTTTTTAACGGAAGATACTTCCCTTTTCACCATAGCCCTCTATGGGCTTCCAAATATGTCTCTGCAAATTCCACAAGAACAGTCTTAGCGAAAGGCTTCTTGATTGAAAAGAAGTAACTCTGAGAGATGAACTAACAGAACAAAAAGCAGTTTCTCAAAAAGCTTCTTTTCAGTTTTTATCTTATCATATTTCCTTTTTCACCATAGCCCTCTATGGGCTTTTAAATATCACTTTGCAAATTCCACAAGAACATTCTTAACGAAAGGCTTCTGGAGGGGAAAGGTGCAACTCTGTGAGATGAATTAACAGAACACAAAGCAGTTTCTCAGAAAGCTTCTTTTCAGTTTTTAACTGAAGATATTTCCTCTTTCAGTATAGCCCTCTATGGGCTTCCAAATATCACTTTGCAAATTCCACAAGAACAGCCTTAGCGAAAGGCTTCTTGAAGGGAAAGCTGAAACCCTGTGAGTTGAATTAACAGAACAAAAGCAGTTTCTCATAAAGGTTTTTTCAGTTTTTATCTTAGGATACTTCCTTTCTCACCATAGCCCTCTATGGGCTTCCAAATATCACTTTGCAAATTCCACAAGAACAGTCTTAGCGAAAGGCTTCTTGAGGGAAAGCTGTAACTCTGTGAGATGAATTAACAGAACACAAAGCAGTTTCTCAGAAAGATTCTTTCCAGTTTTTAATGGAAGATATTTCCTTTTTCACCATAGCCCTCTTTGGGCTTCCAAATATCACTTTGCAAATTCCACAAGAACAGTCTTAGCGAAAGACTTCTTGAGGGGAAAGCTGTAACTCTGTGAGATGAATTAGCAGAACACAAAGCAGTTTTTCAGAAAGATTCTTTCCAGTTTTTAACAGAAGATATTTCCTTTTTCAAAAAGCCCTCTAAGGGCTTCCAAATATCACCTTGCACATTCCACAGGAACAGTCTTAGTGAACGGCTTCTGGAAGGGAAAGCTACAACACTGTGAGATGAATTAAGAGAACACAATGCAGTTTCTCAGAAAGCTTCTATT
Organism: Erythrocebus patas; assembly: GCA_023783455.1. NCBI lineage: Eukaryota > Metazoa > Chordata > Mammalia > Primates > Cercopithecidae > Erythrocebus > Erythrocebus patas. The sequence continues at coordinate 3,226 of JAKFHT010002753.1, read as the reverse complement.
CCGGTTTTATCTTAGGATATTTCCTTTATCGCCATAACGCCCTATGGGCTTCCAATATCACTTTGCAAATTCCACAAGAACATTCTTAGTGAAAGGCTTCTGGAGGGGAAAACTGTAACTGTGTGAGATGAATTAACAGAACACAAAGCAGTTTCTCGAAAGCTTCTTTCCTGTTTTTAACGGAAGATATTTCCTTTTTCACCATAGCCCTCTATGGGCTTCCAAATATCACTTTGCAAATTCCACAAGAACATTCTTAGCGAAAGGATTCTGGAGGGGAAAACTGTAACTCTGTGAGACGAAATAACAGAAAACAAGGCAGTTTCTCAGAAAGCTTCTTTCCAGTTTTTAACGGAAGATAATTTCTTTTTCACCATAGCCCACGAGGGGCTTCCAAATATCACTTTGCAAATTCCACAAGAACAGTCTTAGCGAAAGACTTCTTGAGGGGAAAGCTGTAACTCTGTGAGATGAATTAGCAGAACACAAAGCAGTTTTTCAGAAAGATTCTTTCCAGTTTTTAACAGAAGATATTTCCTTTTTCAAAAAGCCCTCTAAGGGCTTCCAAATATCACCTTGCACATTCCACAGGAACAGTCTTAGTGAACGGCTTCTGGAAGGGAAAGCTACAACACTGTGAGATGAATTAAGAGAACACAATGCAGTTTCTCAGAAAGCTTCTATTCCGGTTTTATCTTAGGATATTTCCTTTATCGCCATAACGCCCTATGGGCTTCCAATATCACTTTGCAAATTCCACAAGAACATTCTTAGTGAAAGGCTTCTGGAGGGGAAAACTGTAACTGTGTGAGATGAATTAACAGAACACAAAGCAGTTTCTCGAAAGCTTCTTTCCTGTTTTTAACGGAAGATATTTCCTTTTTCACCATAGCCCTCTATGGGCTTCCAAATATCACTTTGCAAATTCCACAAGAACATTCTTAGCGAAAGGATTCTGGAGGGGAAAACTGTAACTCTGTGAGACGAAATAACAGAAAACAAGGCAGTTTCTCAGAAAGCTTCTTTCCAGTTTTTAACGGAAGATAATTTCTTTTTCACCATAGCCCACGAGGGGCTTCCTAATATCACTTTGCTAATTCCACAAGAACAATCTTAGGGAAAGACTTCTTGAGGTTAAAGATGTAACTCTGTGAGATGAATAAACAGAATACAAAGCAGTTTCTCAGAAAGCTTCTTTTCAGTTTTTATTATAGGATATTTTCTTTTTCACTACTGCCATCAATGGGCTTCCAAATATCACTTTTCAAATTACACAACAACAGTCTTAGCGAAAGGCTTCTTGAGGGGAAAGCCGCATTTCTGTGAGATGAATTAACAGAACACAAAGCAGTTTCTCAGAAAGCTTCTTTCCAGTTTTTAACGGAAGATAATTCCTTTTTCACCATAGCCCTCTATGGGCTTCCAAATATCACTTTGCAAATTCCACAAGAACAGCCTTAGCGAAAGGCTTCTTGAAGGGAAAGCTGTAACTCTGTGAGATGAATTAACAGAACACAAAGCAGTTTCTCAGAAATCTTCTATTCATTTTTTAACGGAAAATATTTCCTTTTTCACCTTAGCCCTCTAAGGGCTTCCAAATATCACTTTGCAAATTCCACAAGAACAGTCTTAGCGAAAGGCTTCTTGAGGAGAAAGCTGTAACTCTGTGAGATGAATTAACAGAACACAAAGCAGTTTCCCACAAAGCTTCTTTCCAGTTTTTAACGGAAGATAATTCCTTTTTCACCATAGCCCTCTATGGGCTTCCAAATATCACTTTGCAAATTCCACAAGAACAGCCTTAGCGAAAGGCTTCTTGAAGGGAAAGCTGTAACTCTGTGAGATGAATTAACAGAACACAAAGCAGTTTCTCAGAAATCTTCTATTCATTTTTTAACGGAAAATATTTCCTTTTTCACCTTAGCCCTCTAAGGGCTTCCAAATATCACTTTGCAAATTCCACAAGAAGAGTCTTAGCGAAAGGCTTCTTGAGGAGAAGGCTGTAACTCTGTGAGATGAATTAACAGAACACAAAGCAGTATCTCAGAAATCTTCTTTCCAATATTTAGCGGAAGATATTTCCTTTTTCTCCATAGCCCTCTATGGGCTTCCAAATATCACTTTGCAAATTCCACAAGAACAGTCTTAGCGAATGGCTTCTTGAGGGGACAGCTGTAACTCTGTGAGATGAATTAATAGAACACAATGCAGTTTCTCAGAAAGCTTCTTTTCAGTTTTTATCTTAGGATATTTCCTTTTTCACCATATCCCTCTATGGGCTTCCAAATATCACTTTGCAAATTTTGAAAGAACAGTCTTAGCGAAAGGCTTCTTGAGGGGAAAGCTGTAACTCTCTCAGATGAATTAAGAGAACACAAAGCAGTTTCTCAGAAAGCTTCTTACCAGTTTTTCACGTAAGATATTTCCTTTTTCACCATAGCCCTCTATGGGCTTCCAAATATCACTTTGCAAATTCCACAAGAACATCCTTAGCGAAAGGCTTCTTGAGGGGAAAGCTGTAACTCTGTGAGATGAATTAACAGAACACAAGGCAGTTTCTCAGAAAGCTTCTTTCCAGTTTTTAACAGAAGATATTTCCTTTTTCACCATAGCCCTCTGTGGGCTTCCAAATACCACTTTGAAAATATCACAAGAACAGTTCTAGAGAACGGCTTCTTGAGGGGAAAGCTGTAACTCTGTGAGATTAACAGAACACAAAGCAGTTTCTCAGAAAGCTTCTTTTCAGTTTTTATCTTAGCATATTTCCATTTGCACCATAGTTCTCTATGGGCTTCCAAATATCACTTTGCCAATTACAAAAGAACAGTCTTTGTGAAAGGCTTCTTCAGCGGAAGGCTGTAACTCTCTGAGATGAATTAACAGAACAGAAAGCAGTTCCTCAGAAAGCTTCTTTCCAGTTTTTAACGGAAGAGATTTCCTTTTTCACCTTAGCCCTCCATGGGCTTCCAAATATCACTTTGCAAATTCCACAAGAACAGTCTCAGCGAAAGGCATCTTGAGGGGAAAGCTGTAACTCTGTGAAATCAATTAAAAGAACACAAAGCAGATTCTCAGAAAGCTTCTTTTCCGTTTTTATCTTAGGATATTTCCTTTTTCACCATCGCCCTCTATGCGCTACCAAATATCACTTTGCCAGTTCCACAAGAACAGTCCTTGGGAAAGGCTTCTTGAGGAGATAGATGTATCTCTGTGAGATGAATTAACA
>JAKFHT010002752.1:0-13809 GCA_023783455.1 Erythrocebus patas | reverse complement strand
ATTTCCTTTTCACCATAGCCTCTATGGGCTTCCAAATATCCCTTTGCCAATTCACAAGAACAGCCTTAGCGAAAGGCTTTTGAAGGAAAGATGTAACTCTGTGAGATGAATTAACAGAACACAGAGCAGTTTCTCAGAAAGCTTCTTTCCAGTTTTCAACGGAAGATATTTCCTTTTTCACCATAGCCCTCTATGGGCTTCCAAATATCCCTTTGCCAATTCCACAAGAACAGCCTTAGCGAAAGGCTTCTTGAAGGGAAAGATGTAACTCTGTGAGATGAATTAACAGAACACAGAGCAGTTTCTCAGAAAGCTTCTTTCCAGTTTTGAACGGAAGATATTTCCTTTTTCACCATAGCCCTCTAAGGGCTTCCAAATATCCCTTTGCCAATTCCACAAGAACAGCCTTAGCGAAAGGCTTCTTGAAGGAAAGATGTAACTCTGTGAGATGAATTAACAGAACACAGAGCAGTTTCTCAGAAAGCTTCTTCCAGTTTTGAACGGAAGATATTCCTTTTTCACCGTAGCCCTCTAAGGGCTTCCAAATATCCCTTTGCTAATTCCACAAGAACAGCCTTAGCGCAGTTTCTTGAAAGCTTCTTTCCAGTTTTGAAAGGAAGATACTTCCTTTTTCACCATAGCCCTCTATGGGCTTCCAAATATCCCTTTGCCAATTCCACAAGAACAGCCTTAGCGAAAGGTTTCTTGAAGGGAAAGATGTAACTCTGTGAGATGAATTATCAGAACACAGAGCAGTTTCTCAGAAAGCTTCTTTCCAGTTTTGAACGGAAGATATTTCCTTTTTCACCACAGCCCTCTATGGGCTACCAAATATCCCTTTGCCAGTTCCACAAGAGCAGACTTAGCGAAAGGCTTCTTGAAGGGAAAGATGTAACTCTGTGAGATGAACTAACAGAACACAGAGCAGTTTCTAAGAAAGCTTCTTTCCAGTTTTGAACGGAAGATATTTCCTTTTTCACCATAGCCCTCTATGGGCTTCCAAATATCCCTTTGCCAATTCCACAAGAAGAGCCTTAGCGAAAGGCTTCTTGAAGGGAAAGATGTAACTCTGTGAGATGAATTCAGAGAACACAGAGCAGTTTCTCAGAAAGCTTCTTTCCAGTTTTGAACGGAAGATATTCCTTTTTCACCGTAGCCCTCTAAGGGCTTCCAAATATCCCTTTGCCAATTCCACAAGAACAGCCTTAGCGAAAGGCTTCTTGAAGGGAAAGATGTAACTCTGTGAGATGAACTAACAGAACACAGAGCAGTTTCTCAGAAAGCTTCTTTCAGTTTTGAACGTAATATATTTCCTTTTTCACCATAGCCCTCTATGGGCTTCCAAATATCCCTTTGCCAATTCCTAAAGAACAGCCTTATCGAAAGGTTTCTTGAAGGGAAAGATGGAACTCTGTGAGATGAACTAACAGAACACAGAGCAGTTTCTCAGAAAGCTTCCTTCCAGTTTTGAACGGAAGATATTTCCTTTTTCACCATAGCCCTCTATGGGCTTCCAAATATCCCTTTGCCAATTCCACAAGAACAGCCTTAGCGAAAGGCTTCTTGAAGGGAAAGATGGAACTCTGTGAGATGAACTAACAGAACACAGAGCAGTTTCTCAGAAAGCTTCTTTCCAGTTTTGAACGGAAGATATTTCCTTTTTCACTATAGCCCTCTATGGGCTTCCAAGTATCCCTTTGCCAATTCCAGAAGAACAGCCTTAGCGAAAGGCTTCTTGAAGGGAAATATGTAACTCTGTGAGATGAATTAACAGAACACAGAGCAGTTTCTCAGAAAGCTTCTTTCCAGTTTTGAACGGAAGATATTTCCTTTTTCACCATAGCCCTCTAGGGTATTCCAAATATCCGCTTGCCAATTTCACAAGAACAGCCTTAGCAAAAGGCTTCTTGAAGGGAAAGATGTAACTCCGTGAGATGAACTAATAGAACACAGAGCAGTTTCTCAGAAAGCTTCTTTCCAGTTTTGAACGGAAGACACTTCCTTTTTCACCATAGCCCTCTATGGGCTTCCAAATATCCCTTTGTCAATTCCACAAGAACAGCCTTAGCGAAAGGCTTCTTGAAGGGAAAGATGTAACTCTGTGAGATGAATTAACAGAACACAGAACAGTTTCTCAGAAAGCTTCTTTCCAGTTTTGAACGGAAGAATTTCCCTTTTCACTATAGCCCTCTATGGGCTTCCAAATATCCTTGCCAATTCCACAAGAACAGACTTAGCGAAGGCTTCTTGAAGGAAAGATGCAACTCTGTGAGATGTACTAACAGAACACAGAGCAGTTTCTCAGAAAGCTTCTTTCCAGTTTTGAAAGGAAGATATTTCCTTTTTCACCATAGCCCTCTATGGGCTTCCAAATATCCTTTGCCAATTCCACAAGAACAGCCTTAGCGAAATGCTTCTTGAAGGAAAGATGTAACTCTGTGAGATGAATTAACAGAACACAGAGCAGTTTCTCGAACGCTTGTTTCCAGTTTTGAACGGAAGATATTTCCTTTTTCACCATAGCCCTCACGGGCTTCCAAATATCCTTTGCCAATTCCAGAAGAACAGCCTTAGCGAAAGGCTTCTTGAAGGAAAGATGTACCTCTGTGAGATGAAGTAAGAGAACACAGAGCAGTTTCTCAGAAAGCTTCTTTCCAGTTTTGAGCGGAAGATATTTCCTTTTCCACCATAGCCCTCTATGGGCTTCCAAATATCCTTTGCCAATTCCACAAGAACAGCCTTAGCGAAAGGCTTCTTGAAGGAAAGATGTACCTCTGTGAGATGAATTATCAGAACACAGAGCAGTTTCTCAGAAACCTTCTTTCCAGTTTTGAGCGGAAGATATTTCCTTTTACCATAGCCCTCTATGGGCTACCAAATATCCTTTGCCAGTTCCACAAGAACAGACTTAGCGAAGGCTTCTGAAGGAAAGATATAACTCTGTGAGATGAACTAACAGAACACAGAGCAGTTTCTCAGAAAGCTTCTTTCCAGTTTTGAAGCGGAAGATATTTCCTTTTTCACCATAGCCCTCTATGGGCTTCCAAATATCCTTTGCCAATTCCACAAGAACAGCCTTAGCGAAAGGCTTCCTGAAGGGAAAGATGTAACTCTGTGAGATGAACTAACAGAACACAGAGCAGTTTCTCAGAAAGCTTCTTTCCAGTTTTGAAGCGGAAGATATTTCCTTTTTCACTATAGCCCTCTATGGGCTTCCAAATATCCTTTGCCAATTCCACAAGAACAGACTTAGCGAAAGGCTTCTTGAAGGAAAGATGTAACTCTGTGAGATGAACTAACAGAACACAGAGCAGTTTCTCAAGCTTCTTTCCAGTTTTGAGCGGAAGATACTTCCTTTTTCACCATAGCCCTCTATGGGCTTCCAAATATCCTTTGCCAATTCCACAAGAACAGCCTTAGCGAAATGCTTCTTGAAGGAAAGATGTAACTCTGTGAGATGAATTAACAGAACACAGAGCAGTTTCTCAAGCTTCTTTCCAGTTTTGAACGGAAGATATTTCCTTTTCACCATAGCCCTCATGGGCTTCCAAATATCCTTTGCCAATTCCACAAGAACAGCCTTAGCGAAAGGCTTCTTGAAGGAAAGATGTACCTCTGTGAGATGAAGTAAGAGAACACAGAGCAGTTTCTCAGAAAGCTTCTTTCCAGTTTTGAGCGGAAGATATTTCCTTTTCCACCATAGCCCTCTATGGGCTTCCAAATATCCTTTGCCAATTCCACAAGAACAGCCTTAGCGAAGGCTTCTTGAAGGAAAGATGTACCTCTGTGAGATGAATTATCAGAACACAGAGCAGTTTCTCAGAAAGCTTCTTTCCAGTTTTGAACGGAAGATATTTCCTTTTTTACCATAGCCCTCTATGGGCTACCAAATATCCCTTTGCCAGTTCCACAAGAACAGACTTAGCGAAAGGCTTCTTTAAGGGAAGATATAACTCTGTGAGATGAACTAACAGAACACAGAGCAGTTTCTCAGAAAGCTTCTTTCCAGTTCTGAACGGAAGATATTTCCTTTTTCACCATAGCCCTCTATGGGCTTCCAAATATCCCTTTGCCAATTCCACAAGAACAGCCTTAGCGAAAGGCTTCTTGAAGGGAAAGATGTAACTCTGTGAGATGAACTAACAGAACACAGAGCAGTTTCTCAGAAAGCTTCTTTCCAGTTTTGAACGGAAGATATTTCCTTTTCACCATAGCCCTCTATGGGCTTCCAAATATCCTTTGCCAATTCCACAAGAACAGCCTTAGCGAAAGGCTTCTTGAAGGAAAGATGTAACTCTGTGGGATGAACTAACAGAACACAGAGCAGTTTCTCAGAAAGCTTCTTCCAGTTTTGAAGCGGAAGATATTTCCTTTTTCACCATAGCCCTATGGGCTTCCAAATATCCCTTTGCCAATTCCACAAGAACAGCCTTAGCGAAAGGCTTCTTGAAGGGAAAGATGGAACTCTGTGAGATGAACTAACAGAACACAGAGCAGTTTCTCAGAAAGCTTCTTTCCAGTTTTGAAGCGGAAGATATTTCCTTTTCACCATAGCCCTCCATGGGCTTCCAAATATCCTTTGCCAATTCCACAAGAAGAGCCTTAGCGAAAGGCTTCTTGAAGGAAAGATGAAACTCTGTGAGATGAATTATCAGAACACAGAGCAGTTTCTCAGAAAGCTTCTTTCCAGTTTTGAGCGGAAGATATTTCCTTTTTCACCGTAGCCCTCTAAGGGCTTCCAAATATCCTTGCCAATTCCACAAGAACAGCCTTAGCGAAAGGCTTCTTGAAGGGAAAGATGTAACTCTGTGAGATGAATTAACAGAACACAGAGCAGTTTCTCAGAAAGCTTCTTTCCAGTTTTGAACGGAAGATATTTCCTTTTTCACCATAGCCCTCTAGGGTATTCCAAATATCCGTTTGCCAATTTCACAAGAACAGCCTTAGCAAAAGGCTTCTTGAAGGGAAAGATGTAACTCCGTGAGATGAACTAATAGAACACAGAGCAGTTTCTCAGAAAGCTTCTTTCCAGTTTTGAACGGAAGATATTTCCTTTTTCACCATAGCCCTCTATGGGCTTCCAAATATCCCTTTGCCAATTCCACAAGAACAGCCTTAGCGAAAGGTTTCTTGAAGGGAAAGATGTAACTCTGTGAGATGAATTATCAGAACACAGAGCAGTTTCTCAGAAAGCTTCTTTCCAGTTTTGAACGGAAGATATTTCCTTCTTCACCACAGCCCTCTATGGGCTACCAAATATCCCTTTGCCAGTTCCACAAGAACAGACTTAGCGAAAGGCTTCTTGAAGGGAAAGATGTAACTCTGTGAGATGAACTAACAGAACACAGAGCAGTTTCTAAGAAAGCTTCTTTCCAGTTTTGAACGGAAGATATTTCCTTTTTCACTATAGCCCTCTAAGGGCTTCCAAATATCCCTTTGCCAATTCCACAAGAAGAGCCTTAGCGAAAGGCTTCTTGAAGGGAAAGATGTAACTCTGTGAGATGAATTCAGAGAACACAGAGCAGTTTCTCAGAAAGCTTCTTTCCAGTTTTGAACGGAAGATATTTCCTTTTTCACCGTAGCCCTCTAAGGGCTTCCAAATATCCCTTTGCCAATTCCACAAGAACAGCCTTAGCGAAAGGCTTCTTGAAGGGAAAGATGTAACTCTGTGAGATGAATTAACAGAACACAGAGCAGTTTCTCAGAAAGCTTCTTTCCAGTTTTGAACGGAAGATATTTCCTTTTTCACTATAGCCCTCTATGGGCTTCCAAATATCCCTTTGCCAATTCCACAAGAACAGCCTTAGCGAAGGCTTCTTGAAGGAAAGATGTAACTCTGTGAGATGAATTAACAGAACACAGAGCAGTTTCTCAGAAAGCTTCTTTCCAGTTTTGAACGGAAGATATTTCCTTTTTCACCATAGCCCTTTATGGGCTTCCAAATATCCCTTTGCCAATTCCACAAGAACAGCGTTAGCGAAAGGCTTCTTGAACGGAAAGATGGAACTCTGTGAGATGAACTAACAGAACACAGAGCAGTTTCTCAGAAAGCTTCTTTCCAGTTTTGAACGGAAGATATTTCCTTTTTCACTATAGCCCTCTATGGGCTTCCAAATATCCCTTTGCCAATTCCACAAGAACAGCCTTAGCGAAAGGCTTCTTGAAGGGAAAGATGTAACTCTGTGAGATGAATTAACAGAACACAGAGCAGTTTCTCAGAAAGCTTCTTTCCAGTTTTGAACGGAAGATATTTCCTTTTTCACCATAGCCCTCTAGGGTATTCCAAATATCCGTTTGCCAATTTCACAAGAACAGCCTTAGCAAAAGGCTTCTTGAATGGAAAGATGTAACTCCGTGAGATGAACTAATAGAACACAGAGCAGTTTCTCAGAAAGCTTCTTTCCAGTTTTGAAAGGAAGATACTTCCTTTTTCACCATAGCCCTCTATGGGCTTCCAAATATCCCTTTGCCAATTCCACAAGAACAGCCTTAGCGAAAGGCTTCTTGAAGGGAAAGATGTAACTCTGTGAGATGAATTAACAGAACACAGAACAGTTTCTCAGAAAGCTTCTTTACAGTTTTGAACGGAATATATTTCCTTTTTCACCATAGCCCTCTATGGGCTTCCAAATATCCCTTTGCCAATTCCACAAGAAGAGCCTTATCGAAAGGCGTCTTGAAGGGAAAGATGGAACTCTGTGAGATGAAATAACAGAACACAGAGCAGTTTCTCAGAAAGCTTCTTTCCAGTTTTGAACGGAAGATATTTCCTGTTTCACCATAGCCCTCTATGGGCTTCCAAATATCCCTTTGCCAATTCCACAAGAACAGCCTTAGCGAAAGGTTTCTTGAAGGGAAAGATGTAACTCTGTGAGATGAATTATCAGAACACAGAGCAGTTTCTCAGAAACCTTCTTTCCAGTTTTGAACGGAAGATATTTCCTTTTTCACCACAGCCCTCTATGGGCTACCAAATATCCCTTTGCCAGTTCCACAAGAACAGACTTAGCGAAAGGCTTCTTGAAGGAAAGATGTAACTGTGAGATGAACTAACAGAACACAGAGCAGTTTCTCAGAAAGCTTCTTTCCAGTTTTGAGCGGAATATATTTCCTTTTCACCATAGCCCTCTATGGGCTTCCAAATATCCTTTGCCAATTCCACAAGAAGAGCCTTAGCGAAAGGCTTCTTGAAGGGAAAGATGTAACTCTGTGAGATGAATTCAGAGAACACAGAGCAGTTTCTCAGAAAGCTTCTTTCCAGTTTTGAACGGAAGATATTTCCTTTTTCACCGTAGCCCTCTAAGGGCTTCCAAATATCCCTTTGCCAATTCCACAAGAACAGCCTTAGCGAAAGGCTTCTTGAAGGGAAAGATGTAACTCTGTGAGATGAATTAACAGAACACAGAGCAGTTTCTCAGAAAGCTTCTTTCCAGTTTTGAACGGAAGATATTTCCTTTTTCACTATAGCCCTCTATGGGCTTCCAAATATCCCTTTCCCAATTCCACAAGAACAGCCTTAGCGAAAGGCTTCTTGAAGGGAAAGATGTAACTCTGTGAGATGAATTAAGAGAACACAGAGCAGTTTCTCAGAAAGCTTCTTTCCAGTTTTGAACGGAAGATATTTCCTTTTTCACCATAGCCCTCTATGGGCTTCCAAATATCCTTTGCCAATTCCACAAGAACAGCCTTAGCGAAAACTTCTTGAAGGGAAAGATGTAACTCTGTGAGATGAACTAACAGAACACAGAGCAGTTTCTCAGAAAGCTTCTTTCCAGTTTTGAACGGAAGATATTTCCTTTTTCACCGTAGCCCTCTAGGGTATTCGAAATATCCCTTTGCCAATTCCACAAGAACAGCCTTAGCGAAAGGCTTCTAGAAGGGAAAGATATAACTCTGTGAGATGAATTCAGAGAACACAGAGCAGTTTCTCAGAAAGCTTCTTTCCAGTTTTGAACGGAAGATATTTCCTTTTCACCATAGCCCTCTATGGGCTTCCAAATATCCCTTTGCCAATTCCACAAGAACAGCCTTAGCGAAAGGCTTGAAGGAAAGATGTAACTCCGTGACATGAACTAATAGAACACAGAGCAGTTTCTCAGAAAGCTTCTTTCCAGTTTTGAACGGAAGATACTTTCTTTTTCACCATAGCCCTCTATGGGCTTCCAAATATCCCTTTGTCAATTCCACAAGAACAGCCTTAGCGAAAGGCTTCTTGAAGGGAAAGATGTAACTCTGTGAGATGAACTAACAGAACACAGAGCAGTTTCTCAGAAAGCTTCTTTCCAGTTTTGAACGGAAGATATTTCCTTTTTCACCATAGCCCTCTATGGGCTTCCAAGTATCCCTTTGTCAATTCCACAAGAACAGCCTTACCGAAAGGCTTCTTGAAGGGAAAGATGTAACTCTGTGAGATGAACTAACAGAACACAGAGCAGCTTCTCAGAAAACTGCTTTCCAGTTTTGAACGGAAGATATTTCCTTTTTCACCATAGCCCTCTATGGTCTTCCAAATATCCCTTTGCCAGTTCCACAAAAACAGCCTTAGCGAAAGGCTTCTTGAAGGGAAAGATGTAACTCTGTGAGATGAATTATCAGAACACAGAGCAGTTTCTCAGAAAGCTTCTTTCCAGTTTTGAACGGAAGATATTTCCTTTTTCACCATAGCCTCTATGGGCTACCAAATATCCTTTGCCAGTTCCACAAGAACAGACTTAGCGAAAGGCTTCTTGAAGGAAAGATGTAACCCTGTGAGATATACTAACAGAACACAGAGCAGTTTCTCAGAAGCTTCTTTCCGGTTTTGAACGGAAGATACTTCCTTTTTCACCATAGCCCTCTATGGTCTTCCAAATATCCCTTTGCCAATTAAACAAGAAAAGCCTTAGTGAAATGTTTCTTGAAGGGAAAGATGTAACTCTGTAAGATGAATTAACAGAACACAGAGCAGTTTCTCAGAAAGCTTCTTTCCAGTTTTGAACGGAAGATATTTCCTTTTTCACCATGGCCCTCTATGGGCTTCCAAATATCCCTTTGCCAATTCCACAAGAACAGCCTTAGCGAAAGGCTTCTTGAAGGGAAAGATGTAACTCTGTGAGATGAACTAAGAGAATACAGAGCAGTTTCTCAGAAAGCTTCTTTCCAGTTTTGAACGGAAGGTATTTCCTTTTTCAATATAGCCCTCTATGTGCTACCAAATATCCCTTTGCCAGTTCCACAAGAACAGACGTAGCGAAAGGCTTCTTGAAGGGAAAGATGTATCTCTGTGAGATGAAGTAACATAACACAGAGCAGTCTCTCAGAAAGCTTCTTTCCAATTTTGAACGGAAGATATTTCCTTTTTCACCATAGCCCTCTATGGGCTTCCAAATATTCCTTTGCCAATTCCACAAGAACAGCCTTATCGAAAGGCTTCTTGAAGGGAAAGATGTAACTCTGTGAGATGAATTAACAGAACACAGAACAGTTTCTCAGAATGCTTCTTTCCAATTTTGAACGGAAGGTATTTCCTTTTTCACCATAGCCCTCTAGGGTATTCCAAATATCCGTTTGCCAATTCCACAAGAACAGCCTTAGAAAAAGGCTTCTTGAAGGGAAAGATGTAACTCCGTGAGATGAAATAATAGAACACAGAGCAGTTTCTCAGAAAGCTTCTTTCCAGTTTTGAACGGAAGATATTTCCTTTTTCACCATAGCCCTCTATGGGCTTCCAAATATCCCTTTGCCAATTCCACAAGAACAGCCTTAGCGAGAGGATTCTTGAAGGGAAAGATGGAACTCTGTGAGATGAATTAACAGAAAACAGAGCAGTTTCGCAGAAAGCTTCTTTCCAGTTTTCAACGGAAGATATTTCCTTTTTCACCATAGCCCTCTATGGGCTTCCAAATATCCCTTTGCCAATTCCACAAGAACAGCCTTAGCGAAAGGCTTCTTGAAGGAAAGATGTAACTCTGTGAGATGAATTAACAGAACACAGAGCAGTTTCTAAGAAAGCTTCTTCCAGTTTTGAACGGAAGATATTTCCTTTTCACTATAGCCCTCTAAGGGCTTCCAAATATCCTTTGCTAATTCCACAAGAAGAGCCTTAGCGAAAGGCTTCTTGAAGGGAAAGATGTAACTCTGTGAGATGAATTCAGAGAACACAGAGCAGTTTCTCAGAAAGCTTCTTTCCAGTTTTGAACGGAAGATATTTCCTTTTTCACCGTAGCCCTCTAAGGGCTTCCAAATATCCTTTGCTAATTCCACAAGAACAGCCTTAGCGAAAGGCTTCTTGAAGGAAAGATGTAACCTGTGAGATGAATTAACAGAACACAGAGCAGTTTCTCAGAAAGCTTCTTTCCAGTTTTGAACGGAAGATATTTCCTTTTTCACCATGGCCCTCTATGGGCTTCCAAATATCCCTTTGCCAATTCCACAAGAACAGCCTTAGCGAAAGGCTTCTTGAAGGGAAAGATGTAACTCTGTGTGATGAATTCAGAGAACACAGAGCAGTTTCTCAGAAAGCTTCTTTCCAGTTTTGAACGGAAGTTATTTCCTTTTTCACCATAGCTCTCTAAGGGCTTCCAAATATCCCTTTGCCAATTCCACAAGAACAGCCTTAGCGAAAGGCTTCTTGATGTTAAAGATGTACTTCTGTGAGATGAACTAAGAGAACACAGAGCAGTTTCTCAGAAAGCTTCTTTCCAGTTTTGAACGGAAGGTATTTCCTTTTTCACCATAGCCCTCTATGGGCCTCCAAATATCCCTTTGCCAGTTCCACAAGAACAGACGTAGCGAAAGGCTTCTTGAAGGGAAAGATGTAACTCTGTGAGATGAACTAATAGAACACAGAGCAGTCTCTCAGAAAGCTTCTTTCCAGTTTTGAACGGAAGATATTTTTTCACCATAGCCTCTATGGGCTTCCAAATATCCCTTTGCCAATTCCACAAGAACAGCCTTAGCGAAAGGCTTCTTGAAGGGAAAGATGTAACTCTGTGAGATGAATTAACAGAACACAGAACAGTTTCTCAGAAAGCTTCTTTCCAGTTTTCAACGGAAGATATTTCCTTTTTCACTATAGCCCTCTATGGGCTTCCAAATATCCCTTTGCCAATTCCACAAGAACAGCCTTAGCGAAAGGCTTCTTGAAGGGAAAGATGTAACTCTGTGAGATGAATTAACAGAACACAGAGCAGTTTCTCAGAAAGCTTCTTTCCAGTTTTGAACGGAAGATATTTCCTTTTTCACCATAGCCCTCTAGGGTATTCCAAATATCCGTTTGCCAATTCCACAAGAACAGCCTTAGCAAAAGGCTTCTTGAAGGGAAAGATGTAACTCCGTGAGATGAACTAATAGAACACAGAGCAGTTTCTCAGAAAGCTTCTTTCCAGTTTTGAACGGAAGATACTTCCTTTTTCACCATAGCCCTCTAGGGGTTCCAAATATCCCTTTGTCAATTCCACAAGAGCAGCCTTAGCGAAAGGCTTCTTGAAGGGAAAGATGTAACTCTGTGAGATGAACTAACAGAACACAGAGCAGTTTCTCAGAAAGCTTCTTTCCAGTTTTGAACGGAAGATATTTCCTGTTTCACCATAGCCCTCTATGGGCTTCCAAATATCCCTTTGCCAATTCCACAAGAACAGCCTTAGCGAAAGGTTTCTTGAAGGGAAAGATGTAACTCTGTGAGATGAATTATCAGAACACAGAGCAGTTTCTCAGAAAGCTTCTTTCCAGTTTTGAACAGAAGATATTTCCTTCTTCACCACAGCCCTCTATGGGCTACCAAATATCCCTTTGCCAGTTCCACAAGAACAGACTTAGCGAAAGGCTTCTTGAAGGGAAAGATGTAACTCTGTGAGATGAACTAACAGAACACAGAGCAGTTTCTAAGAAAGCTTCTTTCCAGTTTTGAACGGAAGATATTTCCTTTTTCACTATAGCCCTCTAAGGGCTTCCAAATATCCCTTTGCCAATTCCACAAGAAGAGCCTTAGCGAAAGGCTTCTTGAAGGGAAAGATGTAACTCTGTGAGATGAATTCAGAGAACACAGAGCAGTTTCTCAGAAAGCTTCTTTCCAGTTTTGAACAGAAGATATTTCCTTTTTCACCGTAGCCCTCTAAGGGCTTCCGAATATCCCTTTGCCAATTCCACAAGAACAGCCTTAGCGAAAGGCTTGAAGGGAAAGATGTAACCTGTGAGATGAATTAACAGAACACAGAGCAGTTTCTCAGAAAGCTTCTTTCCAGTTTTGAACGGAAGATATTTCCTTTTCACCATAGCCCTCTATGGGCTTCCAAATATCCTTTGCCAATTCCACAACAACAGCCTTAGCGAAAGGCTTCTTGAAGGGAAAGATGTAACTCTGTGAGATGAATTCAGAACACAGAGCAGTTTCTCAGAAAGATTCTTTCCAGTTTTGAGCGGAAGATATTTCCTTTTTCACCATAGCCCTCTATGGGCTTCCAAATATCCCTTTGCCAATTCCACAAGAACAGCCTTATCGAAAGGCTTCTTGAAGGGAAAGATGGAACTCTGTGAGATGAACTAAGAGAACACAGAGCAGTTTCTCAGAAAGCTTCTTTCCAGTTTTGAACGGAAGGTATTTCCTTTTTCACCATAGCCCTCTCTGTGCTTCCAAATATCCCTTTGCCAGTTCCACAAGAACAGCCTTAGCGAAAGCTTCTTGAAGGGAAAGATGTATCTCTGTGAGATGAACTAACATAACACAGAGCAGTCTCTCAGAAAGCTTCTTTCCAATTTTGAACGGAAGATATTTCCTTTTTCACCATAGCCCTCTATGGGCTTCCAAATATTCCTTTGCCAATTCCACAAGAACAGCCTTATCGAAAGGCTTCTTGAAGGGAAAGATGTAACTCTGTGAGATGAATTAACAGAACACAGAACAGTTTCTCAGAAAGCTTCTTTCCAGTTTTCAACGGAAGATATTTCCTTTTTCACTATAGCCCTCTATGGGCTTCCAAATATCCCTTTGCCAATTCCACAAGAACAGCCTTAGCGAAAGGCTTCTTGAAGGCAAAGATGTAACTCTGTGAGATGAATTAACAGAACACAGAGCAGTTTCTCAGAAAGCTTCTTTCCAGTTTTGAACGGAAGATATTTCCTTTTTCACCATAGCCCTCTATGGGCTTCCAAGTATCCCTTTGTCAATTCCACAAGAACAGCCTTAGCGAAAGGCTTCTTGAAGGGAAAGATGTAACTCTGTGAGATGAACTAACAGAACACAGAGCAGTTTCTCAGAAAACTTCTTTCCAGTTTTGAACGGAAGATATTTCCTTTTTCACCATAGCCCTCTATGGTCTTCCAAATATCCCTTTGCCAGTTCCACAAAAACAGCCTTAGCGAAAGGCTTCTTGAAGGGAAAGATGTAACTCTGTGAGATGAATTATCAGAACACAGAGCAGTTTCTCAGAAAGCTTCTTTCCAGTTTTGAACGGAAGATATTTCCTTTTTCACCATAGACCTCTATGGGCTACCAAATATCCCTTTGCCAGTTCCACAAGAACAGACTTAGCGAAAGGCTTCTTGAAGGGAAAGATGTAACCCTGTGAGATATACTAACAGAACACAGAGCAGTTTCTCAGAAAGCTTCTTTCTAGTTTTTAAAGGAAGATACTTCCTTTTTCACCATAGCCCTCTATGGTCTTCCAAATATCCCTTTGCCAATTAAACAAGAACAGCCTTAGTGAAATGTTTCTTGAAGGGAAAGATGTAACTCTGTGAGATGAATTAACAGAACACAGAGCAGTTTCTCAGAAAGCTTCTTTCCAGTTTTGAACGGAAGATATTTCCTTTTTCACCATAGCCCTTTATGGG
>JAKFHT010002751.1:0-13815 GCA_023783455.1 Erythrocebus patas | reverse complement strand
GCTTCAAATATCCTTTGCCAATTCCACAAGAACAGTCTTAGAGAAAGGCTTCTTGAAGTTAAAGATGTAACTCTGTGGGATGAATTAACAGAATACAGAGCAGTTTCTCAGACAGCTTCTTTCCAGTTTTGACGGAAGATATTTTTCACCATAGCCCTCAATGGGCTTCCAAATATCCTTGCCAATTCCACAAGAACAGCCAAAGCGAAAGGCTTCTTGAATGGAAAGATGTAACTCTGTGAGATGGATTAACAGAACACAGAACAGTTTCTCAGAAAGCTTTTTCCAGTTTTGAACGGAAGATATTTTTCACCATAGACCTCTATGGGCTTCCAAATATCACTTGCCAATTCCACAAGAACAGTCTTAGAGAAAGGCTTCTTGAAGGGAAAGATGTAACTCTGTGAGATGAATTAACAGAACACAGAGCAGTTTCTCAGAAAGCTTCTTTCCAGTTTTGAACGGAAGATATTTCCTTTTCACCATAGACCCTATGGGCTTCCAAATATCACTTTGCCAATTCCACAAGAACGGCCTTAGCGAAAGGCTTCTTGAAGTTAAAGATGTAACTCTGTGAGATGAATTAACAGAACACAGAGCAGTTTCTCAGAAAGCTTCCTTCCAGTTTTGAACGGAAGATATTTCCTTTTACACCATATCCCCCTATGGGCTTCAGAATATCCCTTTGCCAATTCCACAAGAACAGCCAAAGCGAAAGGCTTCTTGAAGGGAAAGATGTAACTCTGTGAGATGAATTCACAGAACACAGAGCAGTTTCTCAGAAAGCTTCTTTCCAGTTTTGCACGAAAGATATTTCCTTTTTCACCATAGCCCTCTATGGGCTTCCAAATATCACTTTGCCAATTCCACAAGAACAGCCTTAGCGAAAGGCTTCTTGAAGGGAAAGATGTATCTCTGTGAGATGAATTAACAGAATACAGAGCACTTTCTCAGAAAGCTTCTTTCCAGTTTTGAACGGAAGATATTTCCTTTTTCACCATAGCCCTCTATGGGCTTCCAAATATCACTTTGCCAATTCCACAAGAACAGCCTTAGCGAAAGGCTTCTTGAAGGGAAAGATGTAACTCTGTGAGATGAATTAACATAACACAGAGAAATTTCTCAAAAAGCTTCTTTCCGGTTTTGAACGGAAGATATATCCTTTTTCAACATAGCCCTCTATGTTCTTCCAAATATCACTTTGCCAATTCCACAAGAACAGCCATAGCGAAAGGCTACTTGAAGGGAAAGATGTAACTCTATGAGATGAATTCACAGAACACAGAGCAGTATTTCAGAAAGCTTCTTTCCAGTTTTGAACGGAAGATATTTCCTTTTTCACCATAGCCCTCTATGGGCTTCGAAATATCACTTTGCCAATTCCACAAGAACAGCCAAAGCGAAAGGCTTCTTGAAGGGAAAGATGTAACTCTGTGAGATGGATTAACAGAACACAGAGCAGTTTCTCAGAAAGCTTCTTTCCAGTTTTGAACGGAAGATATTTCCTTTTTCACCATAGCCCCCTGTGGGCTTCCAAATATCACTTTGCCAATTCCTCAAGAACAGCCTTAGCGAAAGGCTTCTTGAAGGGAAAGATTTAACTCTGTGAGATGGATTAACAGAACACAGAACAGTTTCTCAGAAAGCTTCTTTCCAGTTTTGAACGGAAGATATTTTCTTTTTCAACATAGCCCTCTATGGGCTTCCAAATATCACTTTGACAATTCCACAAGAACAGCCTTAGCGAAAGGCTTCTTGAAGGGAAAGATGTAACTCTGTGAGATGAATTAACAGAACATAGAGCACTTTGTCAGAAAGCTTTTTCCAGTTTTGAACGGAAGATATTTCCTTTTTAACCATAGAGCTCTATGGGCTTCCAAATATCTCTTTGCCAATTCCACAAGAAAAGCCTTAGCCAAAGGCTTCTTGAAGGGAAAGATGTAACTCTGTGAGATGAATTAACAGAACACAGAGCAGTTTCTCAGAAAGCTTCTTTCCAGTTTTGAACGGAAGATATTTCCTTTTTCACCATAGCCCTCTATGGGCTTCCAAATATCCTTTGCCAATTCCACAAGAACAGCCTTAGCGAAAGGCTTCTTGAAGGGAAAGATGTAACTCTGTGAGATGAATTAACAGAACACAGAGCAGTTTCTCAGAAAGCTTCTTTCCAGTTTTGAACGGAAGACATTTCCTTTTTCACCATATCCCCCTATGGGCTTCCAAAAATCACTTAGCCAATTCCACAAGAACAGCCAAAGCGAAAGGCTTCTTGAAGGGAAAGATGTAACTCTGTGAGATGAATTAACAGAACACAGAGCAGTTTCTCAGAAAGCTTCTTTCCGGTTTCGAACGGAAGATATTTCCTTTTTCACCATAGCCCTCTATGGGCTTCCAAATATCACTTTGCCAATACCAAAAGAACAGTCTTAGAGAAAGGCTTCTTGAATTTAAAGATGTAACTCTGTGGGATGAATTAACAGAACACAGAGCAGTTTCTCAGAAAGCTTCTTTCCAGTTTTGAACGGAAGATATTTCCTTTTTCACCATAGCCCTCTATGGGCTTCCAAATATCCCTTTGCCAATTCCACAAGAACAGCCTTAGAAAGGCTTCTTGAAGGGAAAGATGTAACTCTGTGAGATGAATTAACAGAACACAGAGCAGTTTCTCAGACAGCTTCTTTCCAGTTTTGAACGGAAGATATTTCCTTTTTCACCATATCCCCTATGGGCTTCCAAAAATCACTTTGCCAATTCCACAAGAACAGCCAAAGCGAAAGGCTTCTTGAAGGGAAAGATGTAACTCTGTGAGATGAATTAACAGAACACAGAGCAGTTTCTCAGAAAGCTTCTTTCCGGTTTCGAACGGAAGATATTTCCTTTTTCACCATAGCCCTCTATGGGCTTCCAAATATCACTTTGCCAATACCAAAAGAACAGCCTTAGCGAAGGCTTCTTGAATTTAAAGATGTAACTCTGTGGGATGAATTAACAGAACACAGAGCAGTTTCTCAGAAAGCTTTTTCCAGTTTTGAACGGAAGATATTTCCTTTTTCACCATAGCCCTCTATGGCTTCCAAATATCACTTTGCCAATTCCACAAGAACAGTCTTAGAGAAAGGCTTCTTGAAGGAAAGATGTAACTCTCTGAGATGAATTAACAGAACACAGAGCAGTTTCTCAGAAAGCTTCTTTCCAGTTTTGAATGGAAGATATTTCCTTTTTCACCATAGCCCTCTATGGCTTCCAAATATCACTTTGCCAATTCCACAAGAACAGCCTTAGTGAAAGGCTTCTGGAAGGGAAAGATGTAACTCTGTGAGATGAATTAACAGAACACAGAGCAGTTTCTCAGAAAGCTTCTTTCCAGTTTTGAACGGAAGATATTTCCTTTTTCACCATAGCCCTCTATGGGCTTCCAAATATCCTTATGCCAATTCCACAAGAACAGCCTTAGCGAAAGGCTTCTTGAAGGGAAAGATGTAACTCTGTGACATGAATTAACAGAACACAGAGCAGTTTCTCAGAAAGCTTCTTTCCGGTTTTGAACGGAAGATATTTCCTTTTTCACCACAGCCCCCTATGGGCTTCCAAATATCCCTTTGCCAATTCCACAAGAACAGCCTTAGCGAAAGGCTTCTTGAAGGGAGAGATGTAACTCTGTGAGATGAATTAACAGAACACAGAGCAGTTTCTCCGAGAGCTTCTTTTCGGTTTCGAACGGAAGATATTTCCTTTTTCACCATAGCCCACTATGGGCTTCCAAATATCACTTTGCCAATACCAAAAGAACAGTCTTAGAGAAAGGCTTCTTGAAGGGAAATATGTAACTCTGTGAGATGAATTAACAGAACACAGAGCAGTTTCTCAGAAAGCTTCTTTCCAGTTTTGAACGGAAGATATTTCCTTTTTCACCATAGCCCTCTATGGGCTTCCAAATATCCCTTTGCCAATTCCACAAGAACAGCCTTAGCGAAAGGCTTCTTGGAGGGAAAGATGTAACTCTGTGAGATGAATTAACAGAACACAGAGCAGTTTCTCAGAAAGCTTGTTTCCGGTTTCGAACGGAAGATATTTCCTTTTTCACCATAGCCCTCTATGGGCTTCCAAATATCACTTTGCCAATACCAAAAGAACAGTCTTAGAGAAAGGCTTCTTGAATTTAAAGATGTAACTCTGTGGGATGAATTAACAGAACACAGAGCAGTTTCTCAGAAAGCTTCTTTCCAGTTTTGAACGGAAGATATTTCCTTTTTCAACGTAGCCCTCTATGGGCTTGCAAATATCACTTAGTCAATTCCACAAGAACAGCCTTACCTAAAGGCTTCTTGAAAGGAAAGATGTAACTCTGTGAGATGAATTAACAGAATACAGAGCAGTTTCTCAGAAAGCTTCTTTCCAGTTTTGAACGGAAGGTATTTCCTTTTTCACCATAGCCCTCTATGGGCTTCCAAATATCACTTTGCCAATTCCACAAGAGCAGACTTAGCGAAAGGCTTCTTGAAGGGAAAGATGTAACTCTGTGAGATGAATTAACAGAACACAGAGGAATTTCTCAAAAAGCTTCTTTCCGGTTTTGAACGGAAGATATATCCTTTTCACCATAGCCCTCTATGTTCTTCCAAATATCACTTTGCCAATTCCACAAGAGCAGCCATAGCGAAAGGCTTCTTGAAGGGAAAGATGTAACTCTATGAGGTGAATTCACAGAACACAGAGCAGTTTCTCAGAAAGCTTCTTTCCAGTTTTGAACGGAAGATATTTCCTTTTTCACCATAGCCCTCGAAGGGCTTCCAAATATCGCTTTGCCAATTCCACAAGAAAAGCCTTAGCCTTTGTTTTGAACGGAAGATATTTCCTTTTTCACCATAGCTCTCTTTGTGCTTCCAAATATCACTTTGCCAATTCCACAAGAACAGCGTTAGCGAAAGGCTTCTTGAAGGGAAAGATGTATCTCTGTGAGATGAATTAACAGAACACAGAGCACTTTCTCAGAAAGCTTCTTTCCAGTTTTGAACGGAAGATATTTCCTTTTTCACCATAGCTGTCTATGGACTTCGTAATATCACTTTGCCAATACCAAAAGAACAGTCTTAGAGAAAGGCTTCTTGAAGGGAAAGATGTAACTCTGTGAGATGAATTAACAGAACACAGAGCAGTTTCTCAGAAAGCTTCTTTCCAGTTTTGAACGGAAGATATTTCCTTTTTCACCATAGACCCCTATGGGCTTCCAAATATCACTTTGCCAATTCCACAAGAACAGCCTTAGCGAAAGGCTTCTTGAATGGAAAGATGTAACTCTGTGAGATGAATTAACAGAACACAGAGCAGTTTCTCAGAAAGCTTCTTTCCAGTTTTGAACGGAAGATATTTCCTTTTTCACCATAGCCCTCTATGGGCTTCCAAATATCACTTTGCCAATTCCACAAGAACAGCCTTAGCGAAAGGCTTCTTGAAGTTAAAGATGTAACTCTGTGAGATGAATTAGCAGAACACAGAGCAGTTTCTCAGAAAGCTTCTTTCCAGTTTTGAGCGGAAGATATTTCCTTTACACCATATCCCCTAAGGGCTTCCAAATATCCTTTGCCAATTCCACAAGAACAGCCTTAGCGAAAGGCTTCTTGAAGGGAAAGATGTAACTCTGTGAGATGAATTAACAGAACACAGAGCAGTTTCTCAGAAAGCTTCTTTCCAGTTTTGAACGGAAGATATTTCCTTTTTCACCATAGCCCTCTAAGGGCTTCCAAATATCACTTTGCCAATTCCACAAGAACAGCCAAAACGAAAGGCTTCTTGAAGGAAAGATGTAACTCTGTGAGATGGATTCACAGAACACAGAGCAGTTTCTCAGAAAGCTTCTTCCAGTTTTGAACGGAAGATATTTCCTTTTCACCATAGCCCTCAAAGGGCTTCCAAATATCCTTGCCAATTCCACAAGAACAGCCTTAGAGAAAGGCTTCTTGAAGGGAAAGATGTAACTCTGTGAGATGAATTAACAGAACACAGAGCACTTTCTCAGAAAGCTTCTTTCCAGTTTTGAACGAAGATATTTCCTTTTCACCATAGCCCTCAAAGGGCTTCCAAATATCCTTTGCCAATTCCACAACAACAGCCAAAGCGAAAGGCTTCTTGAAGGGAAAGATGTAAGTCTGTGAGATGAATTAACAGAACACAGAGCACTTTCTCAGAAAGCTTCTTCCAGTTTTGAACGGAAGATATTTCCTTTTTAACCATAGAGCTCTATGGGCTTCCAAATATCCTTTGCCAATTCCACAAGAACAGCCTTAGCGAAAGGCTTTGAAGGGAAAGATGTAACTCTGTGAGATGAATTAACAGAACACACAGCAGTTTCTCAGAAAGTTTCTTTCCAGTTTTGAACGGAAGATATTTCCTTTTTCACCATAGACCTCTATGGGCTTCCAAATATCTCTTTGCCAATTCCACAAGAAAACCTTAGCCAAAGGCTTCTTGAAGGAAAGATGTAACTCTGTGAGATGAATTAACAGAACACAGAGCAGTTTCTCAGAAAGTTTCTTTCCAGTTTTAAACGGAAGATATTTCCTTTTTCACCATAGCCCTCTAGGGGCTTCCAAATATCCTTTGCCAATTCCACAAGAACAGCCTTAGCGAAAGGCTTGAAGGGAAAGATGTAACTCTGTGAGATGAATTAACAGAACACAGAGCAGTTTCTCAGAAAGCTTCTTTCCAGTTTTGAACGGAGGATATTTCCTTTTCACCATAGACCTCTATGGGCTTCCAAATATCCTTAGCCAATTCCACAAGAACAGCCTTAGCGAAAGGCTTCTTGAAGGAAAGATGTAACTCTGTGAGATGAATTAACAGAACACAGAGCAGTTTCTCAGAAAGCTTCTTTCCAGTTTTGAACGGAAGGTATTTCCTTTTTCACCATAGCCCTCTATGGGCTTCCAAATATCCTTAGCCAATTCCACAAGAACAGACTTAGCGAAAGGCTTCTTGAAGGAAAGATGTAACTCTGTGAGATGAATTAACAGAACACAGAGGAATTTCTCAAAAAGCTTCTTTCCAGTTTTGAACGAAGATATTTCCTTTTTCACCATAGCCCTCTATGGGCTTCCAAATATCCTTTTCCAATTCCACAAGAACAGCCATAGCGAAAGGCTTCTTGAAGGGAAAGATATAACTCTATGAGATGAATTCACAGAACACAGAGCAGTTTCTCAGAAAGCTTCTTTACAGTTTTGAACGGAAGATATTTCCTTTTTCACCATAGCCCTCGAAGGGCTTCCAAATATCCTTTGCCAATACCAAAAGAACAGTCTTAGAGAAAGGCTTCTTGAAGGGAAAGATGTAACTCTGTGAGATGAATTAACAGAACACAGAGCAGTTTCTCAGAAAGCTTCTTTCCAGTTTTGAACGGAAGATATTTCCTTTTTCACCATAGACCCCTATGGGCTTCCAAATATCACTTTGCCAATTCCACAAGAACAGCCTTATCGAAAGGCTTCTTGAAGTTAAAGATGTAACTCTGTGAGATGAATTAACAGAACACAGAGCAGTTTCTCAGAAAGCTTCTTTCCAGTTTTGAACGGAAGATATTTCCTTTTACACCATATCCCCCTATGGGTTTCCAAATATCCCTTTGCCAATTCCACAAGAACAGCCATAGCGAAAGGCTTCTTGAAGGGAAAGATGCAACTCTGTGAGATGAATTCACAGAACACAGAGCAGTTTCTCAGAAAGCTTCTTTACAGTTTTGCACGAAAGGTATTTCCTTTTTCACCATAGCCCTCTATGGGCTTCCAAATATCACTTTGCCAATTCCACAAGAACAGCCTTAGCGAAAGGCTTCTTGAAGGGAAAGATGTATCTCTGTGAGATGAATTAACAGAATACAGAGCACTTTCTCAGAAAGCTTCTTTCCAGTTTTGAACGGAAGATATTTCCTTTTTCACCATAGCCTCTATGGGCTTCCAAATATCACTTTGCCAATTCCACAAGAACAGCCTTAGCGAAAGGCTTCTTGAAGGAAAGATGTAACTCTGTGAGATGAATTAACAGAACACAGAGCAGTTTCTCAGAAAGCTTCTTTCCAGTTTTGAACGGAAGATATATCCTTTTTCACCATAGCCCTCTATGGGCTTCCAAATATCACTTTGCTAATTCCACAAGAACAGCCTTAGCGAAAGGCTACTTGAAGGAAAGATGTAACTCTGTGAGATGAATTAACAGAACACAGAGCAGTTTTCAGAAAGCTTCTTTCCAGTTTTGAACGGAAGATATTTCCTTTTCACCATAGCCCTCTATGTTCTTCCAAATATCACTTTGCCAATTCCACAAGAACAGCCAAAGCGAAAGGCTTCTTGAAGGGAAAGATGTAACTCTGTGAGATGAATTAACAGAACACAGAGCAGTTTCTCAGAAAGCTTCTTTCCAGTTTTGAACGGAAGATATTTCCTTTTTCACCATAGCCCTGTATGGGCTTCCAAATATCACTTTGCCAATTCCACAAGAACAGCCAAAGCGAAAGGCTTCTTGAAGGGAAAGATGTAACTCTGTGAGATGGATTAACAGAACACAGAGCAGTTTCTCAGAAAGCTTCTTTCCAGTTTTGAACGGAAGATATTTCCTTTTTCACCATAGCCCTCTATGGGCTTCCAAATATCACTTTGCCAATTCCTCAAGAACAGCCTTAGCGAAAGGCTTCTTGAAGGGAAAGATTTAACTCTGTGAGATGGATTAACAGAACACAGAACAGTTTCTCAGAAAGCTTCTTTCCAGTTTTGAACGGAAGATATTTCCTTTTTCACCATAGCCCTCTATGGGCTTCCAAATATCCCTTTGCCAATTCCACAAGAACAGCCTTAGCGAAAGGCTTCTTGAAGGAAAGATGTAACTCTGTGAGATGGATTAACAGAACACAGAGCAGTTTCTCAGAAAGCTTCTTTCCAGTTTTGAACGGAAGATATTTCCTTTTTCACCATAGCCCTCTATGGGCTTCCAAATATCACTTTGCCAATTCCTCAAGAACAGCCTTAGCGAAAGGCTTGAAGGAAAGATTTAACTCTGTGAGATGGATTAACAGAACACAGAACAGTTTCTCAGAAAGCTTCTTTCCAGTTTTGAACGGAAGATATTTCCTTTTCACCATAGCCCCTATGGGCTTCCAAATATCCCTTTGCCAATTCCACAAGAACAGCCTTAGCGAAAGGCTTCTTGAAGGGAAGATGTAACTCTGTGAGATGAATTAACAGAACACAGAGCAGTTTCTCAGAAAGCTTCTTTCCAGTTTTGAACGGAAGATATTTCCTTTTTCACCATAGCCCTCTATGGGCTTCCAAATATCACTTTGCCAATTCCACAAGAACAGCCAAAGCGAAAGGCTTCTTGAAGGGAAAGATGTAACTCTGTGAGATGAATTAACAGAACACAGAGCAGTTTCTCAGAAAGCTTCTTTCCAGTTTTGAACGGAAGATATTTCCTTTTCACCATAGCCCCTATGGGCTTCCAAATATCACTTTGCCAATTCCACAAGAACAGCCAAAGCGAAAGGCTTGAAGGGAAAGATGTAACTCTGTGAGATGAATTAACAGAACACAGAGCAGTTTCTCAGAAAGCTTCTTTCCAGTTTTGAACGGAAGATATTTCCTTTTTCACCATAGCCCTCTATGGCTTCCAAATATCACTTAGCCAATTCCACAAGAACAGCCTTAGCGAAAGGCTTCTTGAAGGGAAAGATGTAACTCTCTGAGATGAATTAACAGAACACAGAGCAGTTTCTCAGAAAGCTTCTTTCCAGTTTTGAATGGAAGATATTTCCTTTTTCACCATAGCCCTCTATGGGCTTCCAAATATCACTTTGCCAATTCCACAAGAACAGCCTTAGCGAAAGGCTTGAAGGGAAAGATGTAACTCTGTGAGATGAATTAACAGAACACAGAGCAGTTTCTCAGAAAGCTTCTTTCCAGTTTTGAACGGAAGATATTTCCTTTTCACCATAGCCCTCTATGGCTTCCAAATATCCTTTGCCAATTCCACAAGAACAGCCTTAGCGAAAGGCTTGAAGGAAAGATGTAACTCTGTGAGATGAATTAACAGAACACAGAGCAGTTTCTCAGAAAGCTTCTTTCCAGTTTTGAACGGAAGATATTTCCTTTTCACCATAGCCCACTATGGGCTTCCAAATATCACTTTGCCAATTCCACAAGAACAGCCTTAGCGAAAGGCTTGAAGGGAAAGATGTAACTCTGTGAGATGAATTAACAGAACACAGAGCAGTTTCTCAGAAAGCTTCTTTCCAGTTTTGAACGGAAGATATTTCCTTTTCACCATAGCCCTCTATGGGCTTCCAAATATCACTTTGCCAATTCCACAAGAACAGCCTTAGCGAAAGGCTTCTTGAAGGAAAGATGTAACTCTGTGAGATGAATTAACAGAACACAGAGCAGTTTCTCAGAAAGCTTGTTTCCAGTTTTGAACGGAAGATATTTCCTTTTTCACCATAGCCCTCTATGGGCTTCCAAATATCACTTTGCCAATTCCACAAGAACAGCCTTAGCGAAAGGCTTCTTGAAGGGAAAGATGTAACTCTGTGAGATGAATTAACAGAACACAGAGCAGTTTCTCAGAAAGCTTCTTTCCAGTTTTGAACGGAAGATATATCCTTTTTCACCATAGCCCTCTATGGGCTTCCAAATATCACTTAGCCAATTCCACAAAAACAGCCTTACCTAAAGGCTTCTTGAAGGGAAAGATGTAACTCTGTGAGATGAATTAACAGAATACAGAGCAGTTTCTCAGAAAGCTTCTTTCCAGTTTTGAACGGAAGGTATTTCCTTTTTCACCATAGCCCTCTATGGGCTTCCAAATATCACTTTGCCAATTCCACAAGAACAGACTTAGCGAAAGGCTTCTTGAAGGAAAGATGTAACTCTGAGATGAATTAACAGAACACAGAGCAGTTTCTCAAAAGCTTCTTTCCAGTTTTGAACGGAAGATATTTTTTCACCATAGCCCTCTATGGCTTCCAAATATCACTTGCCAATTCCACAAGAGCAGCCATAGCGAAAGGCTTCTTGAAGGAAAGATGTAACTCTATGAGGTGAATTCACAGAACACAGAGCAGTTTCTCAGAAAGCTTCTTTCCAGTTTTGAACGGAAGATATTTTTTCACCATAGCCCTCGAAGGGCTTCCAAATATCGCTTTGCCAATTCCACAAGAAAAGCCTTAGCCTTTGTTTTGAACGGAAGATATTTCCTTTTCACCATAGCTCTCTTTGTGCTTCCAAATATCACTTAGTCAATTCCACAAGAACAGCCTTAGCGAAAGGCTTTTGAAGGAAAGATGTAACTCTGTGGATGAATTAACAGAACACAGAGCAATTCCACAAGAAAGCTTCTTTCCAGTTTTGAACGGAAGATATTTCCTTTTCACCATAGCCCTCTATGGGCTTCCAAATATCACTTTGCCAATTCCACAAGAACAGTCTTAGAGAAAGGCTTTGAAGGGAAAGATGTATCTCTGTGAGATGAATTAACAGAACACAGAGCGCTTTCTCAGAAAGCTTCTTTCCAGTTTTGAACGGAAGATATTTCCTTTTTCACCATAGCCGTCTATGGACTTCCCAATATCACTTTGCCAATACCAAAAGAACAGTCTTAGAGAAAGGCTTCTTGAAGGGAAAGATGTAACTCTGTGAGATGAATTAACAGAACACAGAGCAGTTTCTCAGAAAGCTTCTTTCCAGTTTTGAACGGAAGATATTTCCTTTTTCACCATAGACCCCTATGGGCTTCCAAATATCACTTTGCCCATTCCACAAGAACAGCATTAGCGAAAGGCTTCTTGAATGGAAAGATGTAACTCTGTGAGATGAATTAACAGAACACAGAGCAGTTTCTCAGAAAGCTTCTTTCCAGTTTTGAACGGAAGATATTTCCTTTTTCACCATAGCCCTCTATGGGCTTCCAAATATCACTTTGCCAATTCCACAAGAACAGCCTTAGCGAAAGGCTTCTTGAAGTTAAAGATGTAACTCTGTGAGATGAATTAGCAGAACACAGAGCAGTTTCTCAGAAAGCTTCTTTCCAGTTTTGAACGGAAGATATTTCCTTTTACACCATATCCCCCTAAGGGCTTCCGAATATCCCTTTGCCAATTCCACAAGAACAGCCTTAGCGAAAGGCTTCTTGAAGGGAAAGATGTAACTCTGTGAGATGAATTAACAGAACACAGAGCAGTTTCTCAGAAAGCTTCTTTCCAGTTTTAAACCGAAGATATTTCCTTTTTCACCATAGCCCTCTAAGGGCTTCCAAATATCACTTTGCCAATTCCACAAGAACAGCCAAAACGAAAGGCTTCTTGAAGGGAAAGATGTAACTCTGTGAGATGGATTCACAGAACACAGAGCAGTTTCTCAGAAAGCTTCTTTCCAGTTTTGAACGGAAGATATTTCCTTTTTCACCATAGCCCTCAAAGGGCTTCCAAATATCCCTTTTACAATTCCACAAGAACAGCCTTAGAGAAAGGCTTCTTGAAGGGAAAGATGTAACTCTGTGAGATGAATTAACAGAACACAGAGCACTTTCTCAGAAAGCTTCTTTCCAGTTTTGAACAGAAGATATTTCCTTTTTCACCATAGCCCCCTATGGGCTTCCAAATATCCCTTTGCCAATTCCACAACAACAGCCAAAGCGAAAGACGTCTTGAAGGGAAAGATGTAAGTCTGTGAGATGAATTAACAGAACATAGAGGACTTTGTCAGAAAGCTTTTTCCTGTTTTGAACGGAAGATATTTCCTTTTTAACCATAGAGCTCTACGGGCTTCCAAATATCTCTTTGCCAATTCCACAAGAAAAACCTTAGCCAAAGGCTTCTTGAAGGGAAAGATGTAACTCTGTGAGATGAATTAACAGAACACACAGCAGTTTCTCAGAAAGTTTCTTTCCAGTTATAAACGGAAGATATTTCCATTTTCAACGTAGACCTCTATGGGCTTCCAAATATCCCTTTGCCAATTCCACAAGAACAGCCTTAGCGAAAGGCTTCTTGAAGGGAAAGATGTAACTCTGTGAGATGAATTAACAGAACACAGAGCAGTTTCTCAGAAAGCTTCTTTTCAGTTTTGAACGGAAGATATTTCCTTTTTCACCATAGCCCTCTAGGGGCTTCCAAATATCCCTTTGCCAATTCCACAAGAACCGCCTTAGAGAAAGGCTTCTTGAAGGGAAAGATGTAACTCTGTGAGATGAATTAACAGAACACAGAGCAGTTTCTCAGACAGCTTCTTTCCAGTTTTGAACGGAGGATATTTCCTTTTTCACCATAGACCCCTATGGGCTTCCAAATATCACTTAGCCAATTCCACAAGAACAGCCTTAGCGAAAGGCTTCTTGAAGGGAAAGATGTAAATCTGTGAGATGAATTAACAGAATACAGAGCAGTTTCTCAGAAAGCTTCTTTCCAGTTTTGAACGGAAGGTATTTCCTTTTTCACCGTAGCCCTCTATGGGCTTCCAAATATCCCTTTGCCAATTCCACAAGAACAGACTTAGCGAAAGGCTTCTTGAAGGGAAAGATGTAACTCTGTGAGACGAATTAACAGAACACAGAGGAATTTATCAAAAAGCTTCTTTCCGGTTTTGAACGGAAGATATATCTTTTTTCACCATAGCCCTCTATGTTCTTCCAAATATCACTTTCCAATTCCACAAGAACAGCCATAGCGAAAGGCTTCTTGAAGGGAAAGATATAACTCTATGAGATGAATTCACAGAACACAGAGCAGTTTCTCAGAAAGCTTCTTTACAGTTTTGAACGGAAGATATTTCCTTTTTCACC
>JAKFHT010002750.1:0-13830 GCA_023783455.1 Erythrocebus patas | reverse complement strand
AAAAACTAGAAAGAAGCTTTCTGAGAAACTGCTTGTGATGTGTGAATTCATCTCACAGAGTTACATCTTTCCTTCAAAAGCCTTTCGCTAAGGCTGTTCTTGTGGAATTAGCAAAGGATATTTGGAAGCCCATAGAGGGCTATGGTGAAAAGGAAATATCTTCCGTTCAGAAGACATTTCCTTGCTCACCACAGGCCTGGGCACCATAATATCCTTCAGATTCCTCAAAGACAGAGTTTCCAAACTGGGCAATGTAAGTAAGCTTTAACTCTGAAATGAATGCACATATCAGAGCAGTTTCTTGGAAGCTTCTTTCTGGGTTTTATTTCAGGATATTTCACTTTTCACCATAGTCTTCAATGCTCTGTATCACTTTTGTTTTACAGGAACAGTGTTCAAACACTGCCTTATGAAAGAGGTATAACTCCTGAGTGGAATGCACACATCAAAGCAGTTTCTCAGAAAGCTTCTCAGTTTTATCTGAAGATATTTCCTTTTCCATAGGCCTGAATGTGCTCGAATGTCCCTTGGATCCATCCATGACGGAGTTTCAAGCTTACATAATGTAAAAGCTTTATCTATGTGAGATGAATAAACAACAAAAAGCAGATTCACAGAAAGCTTCTTTCCAGTTTTTATCTGAAGATATTTCCTTTTCACCAGTCCTGAATGTGCTCCCAAATGTCCCTTCAGATCCGTCCATGACATTTCAAAGCTGCTAATGTAAAAGCTTTATGTATGAGATACACACACAAAGCAGTTTCAGAAAGCTTCTTCCAGTTTTTATCTGAGATATTTCCTTTTTACCATAGTCTGAATGCTCCTGAATATCCTTGGATCCTCCATGACAGTGTTTCAACTGCATAATGTAAGAAAGTATCTATGTGAGATGAATACACATAAAGAGCAGTTTCAGAAAGCTTCTTTCTTTTTGTCTGAGGTTTCTTTTCACCATAGTCAATATGCTCCAAAATTGGTCCTTTTCTCCAAAAGTTCAATGCTGTGAGAAAGAGGTATAACTGTGAGTGGAATGCACATCACAGCAGTCTCAGAAAGCTTCTTTCAGTTTCATCTGAGGATATTTCCTTTTTTCCTAAGCCTCAAAGTGACTGAATATTTCCTAAACAAAAACAGTGCTCAATGAAAAAGAACTTGAGAGGAATTCATACACAGCAGTTTCACTGAAAGCTTCCTTCTGGTTTTATCTGAGGATATTTCTTTTCCATATTCTAAAGAGTATTCCCAAATGTCCTGATTCCACAGAAACAGTGATTTCAAACTGCTCAATGAAAAGAGAAACAGAGAGGAATTCATCACAGCAGTTTCACAGAAAGCTTCTTCTGGTTTTATCTGAGGATATTTCTTTCTCCATATTCTAAAAGTATTCCCAAATGTCCTCCTTTCAAAAACAGTGATTTCAAACTGTCAATAGAATGATTTAACTCTATGAGATGAACACAAATCAAAGCAGTTGCTCAGAAAGCTTCTCCAGTTTTCTGAAGATATTTCCTTTTCACCAACCTCTGGTGCCACTAATATCCTTTCAGATTCCAAAACAGAGTTTCCAAACTGGGCAATGTAAAAAGAAACTCTATGAATGAATACACATATCAAAGTTTCTTGAAATTTCTTTCTCAGTTTTATTTGAGGATATTTTTTCCATAGTCTTCAATGCTCCATATCTTTTCAGTTTTACAGAACAGTGTTCAAACACTGCCATGAGAAAGAGTATAACTCTGAGTGGAATGCACACATCACAAAGCAGTTTCTCAAGTTTTTATCTGAAGATATTTCCTTTTCACCATAGCCTGAATGTGCACCGAATGTCCTTCGATCGTCCATGACAGAGTTTCAAACTGCATAATGTAAAGAAAGCTTTATCTATGTGAGATGAATAAACACAAAAACAGTTCAGAAATTCTTTCCAGTTTTTATCTGAACATATTTCCTTTTCACCATAGTCCTGAATGTGCTCCAATGTCCCGCCAGATCCATCCAGTTTTCAAACTGCATAATGTAGATTTTCTATGTGAGATGAATATATCTGTCACAAAGCAGTTTCAGCTTCTTTCCAGTTTTTTGGAAGGTATTTCCTTTTCACCATTCTCATATACTCCAAATCTTAGCTTTTCTCCAAAAGTTCAATCCTCTATGTGAAGAAGGTATAACTCTGTGAGTGGAATGCACAAATCACAAGCAGTTCCTCAAAGCTTCTCTCAGTTTCTATCTGAGATTTCCTTTTCACCATAAGCCTCAAAGTCTGAATATCCTTCGCAGACTAAAAAGTGAATTGCTCAATGAAAAGAGAAACTTAACTATGAGAGGAATTCACATCAAAACAGGTTTTCAGAAAGCTTCCTTCTGGTTTTATCTGAGGTATTTTTTTCAGCATATTCTAAAGCATTCCCAAATGTCCTTTCTCAGGTTCCACAGAAACAGTGATTTCAAACTGCTCAAGAAGATGATTTAACTCTGAGATGAATACACACATCACAAAGCAGTTTCTCAGAAATCTTCTCTCAGTTTTCAAGGAAGACATTTCCTTGCTCACCTCAGTTTCCATAATATCCCTTTCAGATTCCTCAAAGACAGAGTTTCCAAACTGGGAAATGTAGAGTAAGCTTTAACTCTGTGAATGAATGCACACATATCAGAGAGCAGTTTCTTGGAAGCTTCTTTCTGGGTTTTATTTGAGGATATTTCACTTTTCACCATAGTCTTCAATGCTCAAATATCCTTTTTCAGTTTACAGTGTTCAAACACTGCCTTATGAAAAGAGGTATAACTCTGAGTGGAATGCACATCACAAAACAGTTTCTCAAAGCTTCTCTCCAGTTTTATCTGAAGATATTTCCTTTTCACCATAGTCTGAATGTGCTCCGAATGTCCTTTCAGATCCGTCCATGACACAGTTTCAAGCTGCATAATAAAAAGCTTTTATCTGAGATGAATAAACATAACAAAGCAGTTTCAGAAAGCTTCTTTCCAGTTTTGTCTGAGGATATTTCCTTTTCACCATAGCCTGAATATATCCCAAATGTCCTTCACAGATCTCCAGATTTCACTGAGAAAAAAAGTTTATTTATAATGAGCACACATACAAAGCAGCTCACAGAAAGCTTCTCCAGTTTTATCTGAAGATATTTCCATAAGCCTCAAAGCTCCCGAATATCCTTCACAGACTAAATAAAACAGTGTTGAATACTGCTCAATGAAAACAGAAGCTTAACTGTGAGTGAATTCACACACAGAAACAGTTTCTGAAAGCTTCCTTCTGGTTTTATCTGAGGTATTTCTTTTCAGGATATTCTAGAGCATTCCCAAATGTCCTTTCTCAGATTCCACAGAACAGTGATTTCAAACTGCTCAATCCAAAGAATGATTTAACTCTATGAGATGAATACACATCACAAAGCAGTTGCTCAGAAAGCTTCTCTCCAGTTTTCAAGAAGACATTTCCTTTTCACCACAGGCCTCTGGCGCCACTTAATATCCCTTTCAGATTCCTCAAAGACAGACTTTCCAAACTGGGCAAATGTAGAAGCTTTAACTCTCTGAAATGAATGCACTATCAGAAAGCAGTTTCTTGGAAGCTTCTTTCTGGGTTTTATTTGATATTTCACTTTTCACCATAGTCTTCAATGCTCTGAATATCACTTTTGGTTTTACAGGAACAGTGTTCAAACTGCCTTATGAGAAAAATAACTCCTGAGTGGAATGCACATATCACAAAGCAGTTTCTCAGAAAGCTTCTCTCCAGTTTTTATCTGAAGATATTTCCTTTTCACCATAGCCTGAATGTGTCCTGAATATCCCTTTGATCCATCCATGACAGAGTTTCAAACTGCTAATGTAAAGAAAATTTATCTATGTGAGATGAATAAACATAAAAAGTTTCAGAAAGCTTCTTTCCAGTTTTATCTGAGGATATTTCCTTTTCACCATAGTCTTGAATGTTCCCCAAATGTCCTTTCAGATCCTCCATGACAGAGTTTCAACTGCTAATGTAAAAAGTTTATCTATGTGAGTGAATACACAGAGCAGTTTCAAAAGCTTCTTTCAGTTTTGTCTGAAGATATTTCCTTTTCACCATAGCTCAAATGCTCATATCCTACCTTTTTTCTCCAAAGTGTTTACTGATGCTGTAAGAGAGGTATAACACTGTGAGTGAATACACATCACAAAGCAGTTTCACAGAAAGCTTCTCTCCAGTTTTATCTGAACATTTCCTTTTCACCATAGCCTCAAAGCTCCCAAATATCCTTCACTCACTCATAAACAGTGTTCAAACTGCTCAATGAAAGAAGCAACTATGAGATGAATACACGACACAAAGCAGTTTCTGAAAGCTTCCTTCAGTTTTATCTGAAGATATTTCTTTCTCCATAAAGCTGTCCCAAATCCCTCCTCAGATTACAGGTTTCAAACTGCTCAATAAGAAGTTTAACTCTATGAGAATACACATCACAAAGCAGTTTCTCAGAAAGCTCTCCAGTTTTCTGAATTTCCTTTTCACATCTTCAATATGCTCAAAGATCCACTTTTTCTACAGGAACAGTGTTCAAACTGCCTTATGAGAAGAATATAACTCTGAGTGAATGCACACATCACAAAGCAGTTTCTCAGAAAGCTTCTTCCAGTTTTATCTGAAGATATTTCCTTTTCACCATAGCCTGAATGTGCTCCCGAATGTCCTTACATCCGTCCATGATGGAGTTTCAAAACTGCATAATAGAAAGAAAGTTTTATCTATGTGAGATGAATAACATATCTATCAAAGCAGTTTCACAGAAAGCTTCTTTCCAGTTTTTATCTGAGGATATTTCCTTTTCACCATAATAGTCCCTATGCTCCCGAATGTCCCTTTAGCTTTTCTCCAAAGTGTTCAATCCTCTAGAAGAAAGGTATCTGTGAGTGAATACACATCACAAAGCAGTTCTCAAAGCTTCTCCAGTTTCTATCTGAAGATATTTCCTTTTCACCAAGCCTCAAAGTGAATATCCCTTCATGACTAAACAAAACAGTGTTAGAATACTGCTCAATGAAAAGAAATGAGAATTCATGACAAAGTTTCACAGAAAGCTTCCTTCTGGTTTTATCTGAGGTTATTTCTTTTCAGGATATTTAAGCTCCCAAATGTCCTTCAGATTCCACAGAAACAGTGATTTCAAACTGCTCAATCAGAATGATTTAACTCTGATGAATACAAATATCACAAGCAGTTGCTCAGAAATCTCTCCAGTTTTCATGAAGACATTTCCTTCACCACATCTGTCACTTATCCTTCACAGATTCCTCAAGACAGTTTCCAAACTGGAAATGTAGAGTAGCTTTAACTCTCTGAAATGAATGCACATGTCAGAGAGCAGTTTCTTGAAACTTCTTTCTGGGTTTTATTTCAGGATATTTCACTTTTCATAGTCTTCAATGCGAAATATTACTTTTGTTTTACAGGAACAGTGTTCAAACACTGCCTTATGAGAAGAGGTATAACTCCTGAGTGGAATGCACATCACAAAGCAGTTTCTCAGAAAGCTTCTCTCCAGTTTTATCTGAAGATATTTCCCACCATAGGCCTGAATGTGCTAGTCCTTTCAATCCTCCATGACAGTTTCAAACTGCTGTAATAAAGAAAGTTTATCTATGTGAGATGAATAAACATATCTCTCAAAACAGTTTCAGAAAGCTTCTTCCAGTTTTTGTGAGGATTTCCTTTTCACCATAGCTGTCTATACTCGAATGTCCCTTGGTAGCTTTTCTCAAAGGTTCCCAATCCTCTGAAGAAAAGTATAACTCTGTGAGTGAATGCACACACGCAGTTTCTCAGAAAGCTTCTCCAGTTTCTATCTGAAGATATTTCCTTTTCACCTAAGCCTCAAAGCTCCCCAATATCCCTTCAGACTAAACAAAAAGTGTTTGAATGCTGCAATGAAAAAGAAGCAACTGTGTGAGTGGAATTCATGTGACAGAGCAGTTTCTGAAAGCTTCCTTCTGGTTTTATCTGAGGATATTTCTTTTTCAGAATATTCTGGCGTTCCAAATATCCTTTCTCAGATTCACAGAAACAGTGATTTCAAACTGCTCAATCAAGAATGTTTTAACTCTGATATGAATACACATCACAAAGCAGTTCTCAGAAATCTCTCCAGTTTTCTGAAGACATTTCCTTTTCACCACAGGCCTCTGCACCACTTATATCCTTCGATTCCTCAAGACAGAGTTTCCAAACTGGAAATGTAGTAACTTTAACTCTGAGATGAATACATGAAACAGTTTCTTGGAAGCTTCTTTTTGAGTTTTTCACTTTTCACCATACATTCTTCAATGTGTTCTCTTTTTTAGTTTTACAGAACAGTGTTCAAACAGCCTTATGAGAAAAAGTATAACTCTGAGTGGAATGCACATCACAACAGTTTCTCAGCTTTTCTCCAGTTTTTATCTGAAATTTCCTTTTCACCATAGGCCAATGTGTGAATATCCTTTGATCCATACAGAGTTTCAACTGTGTTGAAAAAGTTTTATCTATGTGAGATGAATAAACATAGCAAAAAGCAGTTTCTGAAAGCTTCTCCAGTTTTTATCTGATATTTCCTTTTCACCTAAGCCTCAAATGCTCCTGAATATCCTTCACAAGCTAAACATAAACAGTGTTCAAACTGCTCAATGAAAAGAAACTAACTGAGTGAGAGAATGAAGACACAGAGCAGTTTCACAGAAAGCTTCTGTTTTATCTGAGGATATTTCTTTTCTCCATATTCTAAGGGCTTTAAATGTCCTTCCTCAGATTCCACAAAACAGTGATTTCAAATCAATAAAAGAATGGTTTAACTCTATGAGATGAATACATACACAAAGCAGTTGCTCAGAAAGCTTCTCCAGTTTTCATCAGATATTTCCTGCTCACCAAATGGCGCCACTAAATATCCTTCACAGATTCTCAAAGACAGGTTTCCAAACTGGGCAAATAGTAAGCTTTAACTGTGAAATATGAATATCAGAGAAAGTTTCTTGGAAGCTTCTTTCAGTTTATCTGAGGATATTTCACTTTTCTAGTCTTCAATGCACTGAAAATCACTTTTCGGTTTTACAGGAACAGTGTTCAAACTGCCTTATGAAAAGAATATAACTCTGAGTGGAATGCACACATCACAAGCAGTTTCTCAAGCTTCTTTCCAGTTTTTATCTGAAGATATTTCCTTTTCACCATAGGCCTGAATGTGCTCCCAATATCCCTTTCAGATCTGTCCATGACAGTTTCAAAACTGGTAATGAAAAAGTTTTGTCTATGTGAGATGAATACATATCATCACAAGCAGTTTCACAGAAAGCTTCTTTCAGTTTTTTGAGGATATTTCCTTTTCACCATAGTCATATCCTGTCCTGGTAGCTTTTTTCTCCAAAGTTCAATCCTATGAGAAAAAGCATAACTCTGAGTGGAATACACGTCACAAAGCAGCTCCTCAAGCTTCTCTCCAGTTTCTATCTGAAGATATTTCCTTTTCAGTAAGCCTCAAAGCACTTATCCCTTTGACTAAACAAAAAGTGTTGAAAACTGCTCAATGAAAAAGAAGCTTAACTATGAGAATTCACACATGACAAACAGTTTCAGAAAGCTTCCTTCTGGTTTTCTATTTTTCATATTCTCCATTCCCAAATGTCCTTCTCAGATTCCACAGAAACAGTGATTTTAAACTGAATCAAGAATGATTTCTCTCAGATGAATACACACTCTCATAATGAAAAAAGTGAGAATAAACACACAAAGCAGTTTCAGAAAACTTCTTTCAGTTTTTGTCTGAGATATTTCCTTTTTCACCATATGTCAATATGCAAATGTATCTTCTTTTTCTCAGAAAGTGTTTCCCATGATGTATGAGAAAGAGAGTATACAGTGTGATGAATCACAAAAGCAGTTCAAAACCTCTCCAGATCTGAAGATATTTCCTTTTTCACCGTAAGCCTCAAAGTGCTCCGAATATCCTTCACTAAACACAGGAGTGTTTGAAACTGCTCAACAAAGAAGCAAGTGAGTGGAATTCATGCAGTTCTCAGAAAGCTTCCTTCTGGTTTTATCTGAGGATATTTCTTTCTCCATATTTTGCCATATCAAAGATCCCAAATATTCTCAGATTCCACAGAAACAGTGATTTCAAACTGCTCAATCCAAGAATGATTTAACTCTATGAGATGAATACACATCACAAAGCAGTTGCTCAGAAAGCTTCTCTCCAGTTTTCATCTGAAGACATTTCCTTTTCACCACAGGCCTCCAGATAATATCCCTTTGATTCCTCAAAGACAGAGTTTCCAAACTGGGCAATGTAGAGTAAGCTTTAACTGTGAATACATATCAGAGCAGTTTCGAAGCTTCTTTTCGGTTTTTGAGGATATTTCACTTTTCACCATAGTCTTCAATGTGCTCCAAAATATCACTTTTCAGTTTTACAGAACAGTGTTC
This sequence comes from Erythrocebus patas, assembly GCA_023783455.1. NCBI lineage: Eukaryota > Metazoa > Chordata > Mammalia > Primates > Cercopithecidae > Erythrocebus > Erythrocebus patas. The sequence goes on along the minus strand of JAKFHT010002750.1, from coordinate 5,372 downwards.
AACACTGCCTTATGAGAAAAAAGATAACTCCTGAGTGGAATGCACACATCACAAAAGTTTCTCAGAAAGCTTCTCTCCAGTTTTATCTGAAGATATTTCCTTTTCACCACAGGCCTGAATGTGCTCCCAAATGTCCTTTCTGTTCATCCATGACGTTTCAACAATAATGTAAAGAAAGCTTATCTATGTGAGATGAATAAACATATAAAGCAGTTTCAGAAAGCTTCTTTCTGGTTATCTGAAGATATTTCCTTTTCACCATAGTCACAGTGTTCCTGAATGTCCCTTCAGATCTGTCAACAGGTTTTCCTGCTCAATGAAAATTTAATCTATGTGAGATGACAATCACAGAGCAGTTTCACAGAAAGCTTCTTTCAGTTTTTGTTGATATTTCCTTTTCACCATAGGCATCAATATGCTCATCCCCTATCCTTTTTCTCAAAAGTTCCCTGTTGTGAGAAGAGAGGTATAACTGTGAGTGGAATGCACACGTCAAAGCAGTTCCGAAAGCTTCTCTCCAGTTTTATCTGAAGATATTTCCTTTTCACCATAGCTCAAAGCTCTGAATATCCTTCATGTAAACATAAACAGTGTTTGAAAACTGCTCAATGAAAGAGAGCTTAACTGTGAGAGAATTCATGACACAAGCAGTTTCTGAAAGCTTCTTCTGGTTTTATCTGAAGATATTTCTTTTTCAGCATATTCTGAAGAGCTCCCAAATGTCCTTTCTCAGATTCCACAGAAACAGTGATTTCAAACTGCTCAATCCAAAGAATGATTTAACTCTGAGATGAATACACATCACAAAGCAGTTGCTCAGCTTCTCTCCAGTTTCATCAAGACATTTCCTTTTCACCATAGCCTCCAGTGCCACAATATCCCTTCAGATCCTCAAAGACAGTTTCCAAACTGGAAATGTAGAGTAAGCTTTAACTCTGTGAAATGAATCATGTCAGAGAATTTCTTGGAATGCTTCTTTCTGGGTTTTATTTGATATTTCACTTTTCCATAGTCTTCAATGTTCGAATATCACTTTTCAGTTTTACAGGAACAGTGTTCAAACAGTGCCTTATGAGAAGAAGGTATAACTCCCAGTGGAATGCACATCACAAAAGTTTCTCAGAAAGCTTCTCCAGTTTTATCTGAAGATATTTCCTTTTCTCCTGAATGTGCTCCCAATATCCTTCAGATCCATCCATGATGGAGTTTCAAACTGCTAATATAAGAAAGCTTTATCTATGTGAGATGAATAACATAACAAAGCAGTTTCACAGAAATCTTCTTTCCAGTTTTTATCTGAGGATATTTCCTTTTCACCATAGTCTGAATGTCTCCAAATGTCCTTCATATCCTCAGACAGTGTTTCTGCCAATGCAAGAAATTTAACTCTGTATGAGATGAATACACATCAGAAGCAGTTTCGAAAGCTTCTCCAGTTTTATCTGAGGATATTTCTTTTTCAAGTCAATAGCTCAATATCTTTCTTCACTGTTTCTCAAAGGGTTTCCCTGCTATGAAAAGAGAGGTATTAACACTGTGAGTGGAATTCATATCACAGAAGTTTCAGAAAGCTTCTCTAGTTTTTATCTGAAGATATTTCCTTTTCACCATATTCTGAGCTCCAAATGTCCCTTTCATCCTCCAGACAGAGTTCAAACTGTCAATGAAAAAGCTTTAACTCTGAGAGATGAATAAACATACAGCAGTTTCACAGAAAGCTTCTCTCAGTTTTTATCTGAGATATTTCCTTTTCCATAGGCTGAATATGTTCTAATATCCCTTTTGGATCTTCCACAGATTCACTGAGTAAAAAAAAGCTTTATTATGTGGATGAATACACATCACAAAAAGCAGCTCAGAAACTTCTTTCCAGTTTTATCTGAATATTTCCTTTTCACCAGCCTGAATGTGTTCAATGTCCTTTCAGATCCTCCATGGTTTCAAACTGTAATATAGAAAGTTTATCTATGAGATGAATAAACATATCATCACAAAGCAGTTTCAGAAAGCTTCTTTCAGTTTTTCTGAGGATATTTCCTTTTCACCATAGTCATATTGAATGTCCTTTATCTTTTTCAAGTTTCAACTCTGAAAAAAATTATAATCTGTGAGTGGAATGCACATCACAAAGCAGTTCCGAAAGCTTCTCTCCAGTTTTCTATCTGAAGATATTTCCTTTTCACCATAGCCTCAAAGTGCTCCAATATCCCTTCACAGACTAAACATAAACAGTGTTGAAAACTGCTCAATGAAAAAGAAAGCTTAACTGTGAGAGGAATCACACACATAGCAGTTTCACAGAAAGCTTCTTTTTTATCTGAGGTATTTCTTTTCATATTCAAAGAGTGTTCCCAAATGTCCTTCTCAGATTCCACACAGTGATTTCAAACTCCTCAAAAAAGAATATTTAACTCTATGAGATGAATACACACATCACAAAGCAGTTGCTCAGAAAGCTTCTCCAGTTTCATCAAAAGATTTCCTTTTCACCAGAGCCTCCGGCACCATAATATCCTTCACAGATTCCTCAAGACAGTTTCCAACTGGGAAATGAGTAGCTTTAACTCTGAAATGAATACATATAGAGAACAGTTTCTTGAAGCTTCTTCTGGTTTTATTTGAGGATATTTCACTTTTCATAGTCTTCAATGCTTTGATATCACTTTTTGGTTTTACAGGAACAGTGTTCAACACCTTATGAAAAGAGGTATAACTCTGAGTGGAATACATATCACAAAGCAGTTCTCAGAAAGCTTCTCTCCAGTTTTATCTGAAGATATTTCCTTTTCACCATAGGCCTGAATGTCCCAAATGTCCCTTCAGATCTGTCCATGACAGAGTTTCAAACTGTGTAATGTAAGAAAGCTTTATCTGTAGATGAAAGACATATCACAGAGCAGTTTCTGAAAGCTTCTTTCAGTTTTGTCTGAGGATATTTCCTTTTCACCATAGTTAATGTGCCCCAATATCTCTTGGTACCTTTTTCTCCAAAGGGTTTCCAATCTGTATGAGAAGAGGTATAACTCTGTGAGTGGAATGCACATCACAAAGCAGTTCTCAGAAAGCTTCTCTCCAGTTTCTATCTGAACATTTCCTTTTCACCATAAACCTCAAAGCTCCTGAATATCCTTCACATGCTAACAAAACAGTGTTAGAAAATTGCTCAATGAAAGAGAAGCTTAACTGAGCAAAGATATTCACAGACACAGTTTCACAGAAAGCTTCTTCTCTTTTTATCTGAGGTTATCTCCATATTCTAAGAGCGTTCCCAAATGTCCTCTCAGATTCCACAGAAACAGTGATTTCAAACTGCTCAATCAAAGAATGATTTAACTCTATGAGATGAATACACATCACAAAAGTTTCAGTTTTTTCTCCAGTTTTCAACGAGACATTCCTCACCACAGGCTGTGCCACTTAATATCCTTCACAGATTCCTCAAGACAGACTTTCCAAACTGGAATGTAGTAAGCTTTAATCTGTGAAATGAATACATATCAGAGCAGTTTCTTGGAAGCTTCTTCCTTTTATGGATATTTCACTTTTCACCATAGTCTTCAATGCTCTGAAATATCACTTTTTAGTTTAAACAGTGTTCAAACTGCCTCATGAAAAAGATAACTCCTGAGTGGAATCACATCAAAGCAGTTTCTCAGAAAGCTTCTCCAGTTTTATCTGAGATATTTCCTTTTCACCATATGAATTTAACTCTATGAGATGAATACACATCACAAAGAGTTGCTCAGAAAGCTTCTCTGTTTTCAATGGAAGACATTTCCTTGCTCAACAGGCCTTGTCCATAATATCCTTGCAGATTCTCAAGACAGTTTCAAACTGGAAAATGAGTATTTAACTCTCTGAAATGAATGCACATCACAGCAGTTTCAGAAGCTTCTTTCTGTTTATTTGAGATATTTCACTTTTCCATAGCTCATATCCTTTTTTGGTTTACAGGAAAAATTTCAAACACTGCTTATGAGAAAAGTATAACTAGTGGAATGCACACATCACAGTTTCTCAAGCTTCTCTCCAGTTTTATCTGAAGATATTTCCTTTTCACCAGAGTCTTAATGTGCTCCAATGTCCTGGGATCCATCCAAGTTTCAATGAAAAGAAAGTTTATCTATGAGATGAATACACACAAAAGCAGTTCACAGAAAGCTTCTCCAGTTTTTATCAGATATTTCCTTTTCACCATAGCCTGTGTTCCCAAATGTCCTCAGATCCTTCCAACAGAGTTTCCAAACTGTGTAGTAAAGAAGCTTTATCTATGTGAGATGAATACATATATCACACAGCAGTTTCACAGAAAGCTTCTTCCAGTTTTCTGAGGATATTTCCTTTTCACCATAGGCATCATATGCTCCAAATATCCTTCTTTTTCTCTGGGTTTCCATCTGTATGAAAGAGAGGAAAGTGGAATGAATACCACAAAGCAGTTTCTCAGAAAGCTTTCCAGTTTTATCTGAACATATTTCCTTTTCACCATAAGCCTCAAAGCGCCCAATTCCTTCGTGCTAAAAAAACAGTGTTAAACTGCTCAATAAAAGAAGCTTAACTGTGAGGAATTCACATGACACAGAGCAGTTTCACAGAAAGCTTCTTCTGGTTTTTATCTGAAGATATTTCCTTTTCATCCCAATGTCTATGTCCTATCCAGATCCATGACAGAGTTCAAACTAATGAAAGAGATTTATCTCTGAGATGAATACACACATCAAAAGCAGTTCAGAAAGCTTCTTCCAGTTTTATCTGAAGATATTTCCTTTTCCCATCCCTGAATGCTCAAATGTCCCTTCACAGATCCTCCATGACAGAGTTTGTGTTATAAGAAAGTTTAATCTATGTGAATGAATAATACACATAAGAGCAGTTTCACAGAAAGCTTCCAGTTTTCTGATATATTTCCTTTCCATAGCTCAATATTTCCCCAATATCCCTTTAGTTTCTCCAAAAGTTTCACTGCTTATGAGAAGAGAGTATAAACTGTGAGTGAATGCACATCACAAAGCAGTTTCTCAGAAAGCTTCTCTCCAGTTTTATCTGAAGATATTTCTTTTCACCATAAGCCTCAAAGCTCCAATATCCTTCATCAAACACAAAAGTTAGAAAACTGCTCAATGAAAGAAGCTTAACTATGAGAAATTAGATCCAGAGCAGTTTCACAGAAAGCTTCTTCTGGTTTTCTGAGGATATTTTTCCATATTCTAAGTCCAAATATCCTTCTCAGATTCCACAAACAGTGATTCAAAATCAAAAGAATGATTAACTCTATGAGATGAATACACATCACAAAGCAGTTTCAGAAAGCTTCTCCAGTTTTCATCTGAAGATTTCCTTTTCACCACAAGCCTGCGCCACTAATATCCCTT
>JAKFHT010002749.1:0-13891 GCA_023783455.1 Erythrocebus patas | reverse complement strand
GAAATATCTTCCGTTCAAAACTGGAAAGAAGCTTGAGAAACTGCTCTGTGTTCTGTTAATTCATCTCACAGTTACATCTTTCCATTCAAGAAGCCTTTCACTAAGGCTGTTCTTGTGGAATTGGAAAAGTGATATTTGGAAGCCCATAGGGCTATGGTGAAAAGGAAATATCTTCCGTTAAAACTGAAAGAAGCTTTCTGAGAATCTGCTTTGTGTTCTGTTAATTCATCTCAGAGAGTTACATCTTTCCTTCAAGAAGCCTTTCACTTAGGCTGTTCTTGTGAATTGGCAAAGTGATATTTGGAAGCCCATAGATTGCTATGGTGAAAAAGGAAATATCTTCCGTTCAAAACTGGAAAGAAACTTTCTGAGAAACTGCTCTGTGTTCTGTTAATTCATCTCACAGTTACATCTTTCCTTCAGGAAGCCTTTCGCTAGGCTGTTCTTGTGGAATTGGCAAGTGATATTTGGAAGCCCATAGGGCTATGGTGAAAAGGAAATATCTTCCTTTAAAAACTGGAAAGAAACTTTCTGAGAAACTGCTCTGTGTTCTGTTAATTCATCTCACAGAGTTACATCTTTCCTTCAAGAAGCCTTTCACTAAGGCTGTTCTTGTAGAATTGACAAAGTGATATTTGGAAGCCCATAGGGCTATGGTGAAAAGGAAATATCTTCCGTTAAAACTGAAAGAAGCTTTCTGAGAAACTGCTTGTGTTCTGTTAATTCATCTCAGAGTTACATCTTTCCTTCAAGAAGCCTTTCGCTAAGGCTGTTCTTGTGGAATTGGCAAAGTGATATTTGGAAGCCCATAGATTGCTATGGTGAAAAAGAAATATCTTCCGCTCAAAACTGGAAAGAAACTTTCTGAGAAACTGCTTGTGTTCTGTTAATTCATCTCAGAGAGTTACATCTTTCCTTCAAGAAGCCTTTCACTAAGGCTGTTCTTGTAGAATTGACAAAGGATATTTGGAAGCCCATAGAGTGCAATGGTGAAAAAGGAAATATCATCCGTTAAAAACTGGAAAGAAGCTTTCTGAGAAACTGCTTGTGTTCTGTTAATTCATCTCAGAGTTACATCTTTCCCTTCAAAAGCCTTTCGCTAAGTCTGTTCTTGTGAATTGGCAAAGTGATATTTGGAAGCCCATAGATTGCTATGGTGAAAAAGAAATATCTTCCGCTCAAAACTGGAAAGAAGCTTTCTGAGAAACTGCTTTGTGTTCTGTTAATTCATCTCAGAGTTACATCTTTCCTTCAGGAAGCCTTTCGCTAAGTCTGTTCTTGTGAATTGGCAAAGTGATATTTGGAAGCCCATAGATTGCTATGGTGAAAAAAATATCTTCCGTTAAAACTGAAAGAAGCTTTCTGACAAACTGCTTTGTGTTCTGTTAATTCATCTCACAGAGTTACATCTTTCCTTCAGGAAGCCTTTCGCTAAGGCTGTTCTTGTGGAATTGGCAAAGGGATATTTGGAAGCCCATAGAGGGCTATGGTGAAAAAGGAAATATCTTCCGTTCAAAACTGGAAAGAAACTTTCTGAGAAACGGCTGTGTGTTCTGTTAATTCATCTCACAGAGTTACATCTTTCCATTCAAGAAGCCTTTCGCTATGGCTGTTCTTGTGGAATTGGCAAAGGGATATTTGGAAGCCCCTAGAGGGCTATAGTGAAAAAGGATATATCTTCCGTTCAAAACTGGAAAGAAGCTTTCTGAGAAACTGCTCTGTGTTTTGTTAATTCATCTCACAGAGTTACATCTTTCCCTTCAGGAAGCCTTTCGCTAAGGCTGTTCTTGTGGAATTGGAAAAGTGATATTTGGAAGCCCATAGAGGGCTATGGTGAAAAAGGAAATATTTTCCGTTAAAAACTGGAAAGAAGCTTTCTGAGAAACTGCTTTGTGTTCTGTTAATTCATCTCACAGAGTTACATCTTTCCATTCAAGAAGCCTTTCGCTTAGGCTGTTCTTGTAGAATTGACAAAGGGATATTTGGAAGCCCATAGAGGGCTATGGTGAAAAAGGAAATATCTTCCGTTCAAAACTGGAAAGAAGCTTTCTGAGAAACTGCTCTGTGTTCTGTTAATTCATCTCACAGAGTTACCTCTTTCCCTTCAAGAAGCCTTTCGCTAAGGCTGTTCTTGTGGAATTGGCAAAGTGATATTTGGAAACCCATAGAGGGCTATGGTGAAAACGGAAGTATCTTCCGTTCAAAACTGGAAAGAAGCTTTCTGAGAAACTGCTCTGTGTTCTGCTAATTCATCTCACAGAGTTACATCTTTCCCTTCAAGAAGCCTTTCACTAAGGCTGTTCTTGTGGAATTGGCAAAGTGATATTTGGAACCCCCTAGAGGGCTATGGTGAAAAAGGAAATATCATCCGTTAAAAACTGAAAGAAGCTTTCTGAGAAACTGCTCTGTCTTCTGTTAATTCATCTCACAGACTAACATCTTTCCCTTCAAGAAGCCTTTCGCTAAGGCTGTTCTTGTGGAATTGGCAAAGTGATATTTGGAAGCCCGTAGTGGGCTATGGTGAAAAAGGAAATATCATCCCTTAAAAACTGGAAAGAAGCTTTCTGACAAACTGCTTTGTGTTCTGTTAGATCATCTCACACAGTTACATCTTTCCCTTCAAGAAGCCTTTCGGTAAGAGTCTTCTTGTGTAATTGGTAAAGTGATATTTGGAATCCCAGAGAGGGCTATGGTGAAAAAGGAAATATCTTCCATTCAAAACTGGAAAGAAGCTTTCTGAGAAACTGCTTTGTGTTCTGTTAATTCATCTCACAGAGTTACATCTTTCCATTCAAGAAGCCTTTCGCTAAGGCTGTTCTTTTGGCATTGGCAAAGGGATATTTGAAAGCCCTTAGAGGGCTATGGTGAAAAAGGAAATATCTTCCGTTCAAAACTGGAAAGAAGCTTTCTGAGAATCTGCTCTGTGTTCTGTTAATTCATCTCACAGAGTTACATCTTTCCCTTCAAGAAGCCTTTCGCTAAGGCTGTTCTTGTGGAATTGGCAAAGGATATTTGGAAGCCCATAGAGGGCTATGGTGAAAAGGAAATATCTTCCGTTCAAAACTGGAAAGAAACTTTCTGAGAAACTGCTTTGTGTTCTGTTAATTCATCTCACAGAGTTACATCTTTCCCTTCAAAGCCTTTCGCTATGGCTGTTCTTGTGGAATTGGCAAAGGATATTTGGAAGCCCCTAGAGGGCTATGGTGAAAAAGGATATATCTTCCGTTCAAAACTGGAAAGAAGCTTTCTGAGAAACTGCTCTGTGCTCTGTTAATTCATCTCACAGAGTTACATCTTTCCCTTCTTTCCCTTCAAGAAGCCTTTCGCTAAGGCTGTTCTTGTGGAATACGGCAAGGGATATTTGGAAGCCCATAGAGGGCTATGGTGAAAAAGAAATATCTTCCGTTCAAAACTGGAAAGAAGGTTTCTGAGAAACTGCTCTATGTTCTGTTAATTCATCTCACAGAGTTACATCTTTCCCTTCAAGAAGCCTTTCACTAAGGCTGTTCTTGTGGAATTGGCAAAGTGATATTTGGAACCCCTTAGAGGGCTATGGTGAAAAAGGAAATATCATCCGTTAAAAACTGAAAGAAGCTTTCTGAGAAACTGCTCTGTGTTCTGTTAATTCATCTCACAGACTAACATCTTTCCCTTCAAGAAGCCTTTCGCTAAGGCTGTTCTTGTGGAATTGGCCAAGGGATATTTGGAAGCCCATAGAGGGCTATGGTGAAAAAGGAAATATCATCCCTTAAAAACTGGAAAGAAGCTTTCTGACAAACTGCTTTGTGTTCTGTTAAATCATCTCACACTGTTACATCTTTCCCTTCAAGAAGCCTTTCGGTAAGAGTCTTCTTGTGTAATTGGTAAAGTGATATTTGAAGCCCATAGAGGCTATGGTGAAAAAGGAAATATCTTCCATTCAAAACTGGAAAGAAGCTTTCTGAGAAACTGCTTTGTGTTCTGTTAATTCATCTCACAGAGTTACATCTTTCCCTTCAAGAAGCCTTTCACTAAGGCTGTTCTTTTGGAATTGGCAAAGGGATATTTGAAAGCCCATAGAGGGCTATGGTGAAAAGGAAATATCTTCCGCTCAAAACTGGAAAGAAGCTTTCCGAGAAACTGCTCTGTGTTCTGTTAATTCATCTCACAGAGTTACATCTTTCCCTTCAAGAAGCCTTTCGCTAAGGCTGTTCTTGTGGAATTGGCAAAGGGATATTTGGAAGCTCATAGAGGGCTATGGTGAAAAAGGAAATATCTTCCGTTAAAAACTGGAAAGAAGCTTTCTGAGAAACTGCTTTGTGTTCTGTAATTCATCTCACAGAGTTACATCTTTCCCTTCAAGAAGCCTTTCGCTAAGGCTGTTCTTGCAGAACTGTCAAAGTGATATTTGGAAGCCCATAGAGGGCTATGGTGAAAAAGGAAATATCTTCCGTTAAAAACTGGAAAGAAGTTTCTGAGAAACTGCTTTGTGTTCTGTTAATTCATCTCACAGAGTTACATCTTTCACTTCAAGAAGCCTTTCGCTAAATCTGTTCTTGTGAAATTGGGAATGTGATATTTGGAAGCCCCTAGAGGGCTATGGTGAAAAAGGAAATATGTTCCGTTAAAAACTGGAAAGAAGCTTTCTGAGAAACGGCTGTGTGTTCTGTTAATTCATCTCACAGAGTTACATCTTTCCATTCAAGAAGCCTTTCGCTATGGCTGTTCTTGTGGAATTGGCAAAGGGATATTTGGAAGCCCCTAGAGGGCTATGGTGAAAAAGGAAATATCTTCCGTTCAAAACTGGAAAGAAGCTTTCTGAGAAACTGCTCTGTGTTCTGTTAATTCATCTCACAGAGTTACATCTTTCCCTTCAGGAAGCCTTTCGCTAAGGCTGTTCTTGTGGAATTGGAAAAGTGATATTTGGAAGCCCATAGAGGGCTATGGTGAAAAAGGAAATATCATCCGTTAAAAACTGGAAAGAAGCTTTCTGAGAAACTGCTTTGTGTTCTGTTAATTCATCTCACAGAGTTACATCTTTCCCTTTAGGAAGCCTTTCGCTAAGGCTGTTCTTGTAGAATAGGAAAAGTGATATTTGGAAGCCCATAGAGGGCTATGGTGAAAAAGGAAATATCTTCCGTTCAAAACTGGAAAGAAGCTTTCTGAGAAACTGCTCTGTGTTCTGTTAATTCATGTCACAGAGTTACATCTTTCCCTTCAAGAAGCCTTTCGCTAAAGCTGTTCATGTGGAATTGGCAAAGGGATATTTGGAAGCCCATAGAGGGCTATGGTGAAAAAGGAAATATCTTCCGTTCAAAACTGGAAAGAAGCTTTCTGAGAAACTGCTCTGTGTTCTGTTAATTCATCTCACAGAGTTACATCTTTCCCTTCAAGAAGCCTTTCGCTAAGGCTGTTCTTGTGGAATTGGCAAAGGGATATTTGGAAGCCCATAGAGGGCTATGGTGAAAAAGGAAATATCTTCCGTTTAAAACTGGAAAGAAGCTTTCTGAGAAACTGCTCTGTGTTCTCCTAATTCATCTCACAGAGTTACATCTTTCCCTTCAAGAAGCCTTTCGCTAAGGCTGTTCTTGTGGAATTGGCAAAGTGATATTTGGAAGCCCATAGAGGGCTAAGGTGAAAAAGGAAATATCTTCCGTTAAAAACTGGAATGAAGCTTTCTGAGAAACTGCTTTGTGTTCTGTTAAATCATCTCACAGAGTTACATCTTTCCCTTCAAGAAGCCTTTCGCTTAGGCTGTTCTTGTAGAATTGACAAAGTGATATTTGGAAGCCCATAGAGGGCTATGGTGAAAAAGGAAATATCATCCGTTAAAAACTGGAAAGAAGCTTTCTGAGAAACTGCTTTGTGTTCTGTTAAATCATCTCACAGAGTTACATCTTTCCCTTCAAGAAGCCTTTCGGTAAGAGTGTTCTTGTATAATTGGCAAAGGGATATTTGGAAGCCCATAGAAGGCTATGGTGAAAAAGGAAATATCTTCCGTTCAAAACTGGAAAGAAGCGTTCTGAGAAACTGCTCTGTGTTCTGTTAATTCATCTCACAGAGTTACATCTTTCCCTTCAAGAATCCTTTCGCTAGGCTGTTCTTTTCGAATTGGCAAAGTGATATTTGGAAGCCCATAGAGGGCTATGGTGAAAAAGGAAATATCTTCCGTCAAAAACTGGAAAGAAGCTTTCTGAGAAACTGCTCTGTGTTCTGTTAATTCATCTCACCGACTAACATCTTTCCCTTCAAGAAGCCTTTCGCTAAGGCTGTTCTTGTAGAATTGGCAAAGTGATATTTGGAAGCCCATAGAGTGCTATGGTGAAAAAGGAAATATCATCCGTTAAAAACTTGAAAGAAGCTTTCTGACAAACTGCTTTGTGTTCTGTTATATCATCTCAAAGAGTTACATCTTTCCCTTCAAGAAGCCTTTCGCTAAGTCTGTTCTTGTGAAATTGGGATTGTGATATTTGGAAGCCCATAGAGTGCAATGGTGAAAAAGGAAATATGTTCCGTTAAAAACTGGAAGGAAGCTTTCTGAGAAACTGCTCTGTGTTCTGTTAATTCATCTCACAGAGTTACCTCTTTCCCTTCAAGGAGCCTTTCGCTTAGGCTGTTCTTGTGGAATTGGCAAAGGGATATTTGGAAGCCCATAGATTGCTATGGTGAAAAAAGAAATATCTTCCGTTAAAAACTGGAAAGAAGCTTTCTGAGAAACTGCTTTGTGTTCTGTTAATTCATCTCACAGAGTTACATCTTTCCCTTCAGGAAGCCTTTCGCTAAGGCTGTTCTTGTGGAATTGGAAAAGTGATATTTGGAAGCCCATAGAGGGCTATGGTGAAAAAGGAAATATCTTCCGTTAAAAACTGGAAAGAAGCTTTCTGAGAAACTGCTTTGTGTTCTGTTAATTCATCTCACAGAGTTACATCTTTCCCTTCAAGAAGCCTTTCGCTTAGGCTGTTCTTGTAGAATTGACAAAGGGATATTTGGAAGCCCATAGAGGGCTATGGTGAAAAAGGAAATATCTTCCGTTCAAAACTGGAAAGAAGCTTTCTGAGAAACTGCTCTGTGTTCTGTTAATTCATCTCACAGAGTTACATCTTTCCCTTCAAGAAGCCTTTCGCTAAGGCTGTTCTTGTGGAATTGGCAAAGTGATATTTGGAAGCCCATAGAGGGCTATGGTGAAAAAGGAAATATCTTCCGTTCAAAACTGGAAAGAAGCTTTCTGAGAAACTGCTCTGTGTTCTGTTAATTCATCTCACAGAGTTACATCTTTCCCTTCAAGAAGCCTTTCACTAAGGCTGTTCTTGTGGAATTGGCAAAGTGATATTTGGAACCCCTTAGAGGGCTATGGTGAAAAAGGAAATATCATCCGTTAAAAACTGAAAGAAGCTTTCTGAGAAACTGCTCTGTCTTCTGTTAATTCATCTCACAGAGTTACATCTTTCCCTTCAAGAAGCCTTTCGCTAAGGCTGTTCTTGTGGAATTGGCAAAGTGATATTTGGAAGCCCATAGTGGGCTATGGTGAAAAAGGAAATATCATCCCTTAAAAACTGGAAAGAAGCTTTCTGACAAACTGCTTTGTGTTCTGTTAAATCATCTCACACAGTTACATCTTTCCCTTCAAGAAGCCTTTCGGTAAGAATCTTCTTGTGTAATTGGTAAAGTGATATTTGGAATCCCAGAGAGGGCTATGGTGAAAAAGGAAATATCTTCCGTTAAAAACTGGAAAGAAGCTTTCTGAGAAACTGCTTTGTGTTGTTAATTCATCTCACAGAGTTACATCTTTCCCTTCAAGAAGCCTTTCGCTTAGGCTGTTCTTGTAGAATCGACAAAGTGGTATTTGGAAGCCCATAGAGAGCTACGGTGGAAAAGGAAATATCTTCCGTTCAAAACTGGAAAGAAGCTTTCTGAGAAACTGCTCTGTGTTCTGTTAATTCATCTCACAGAGTTACATCTTTCCATTCAAGAAGCCTTCGCTAGGCTGTTCTTGTAGAATTGGCAAAGGATATTTGGAAGCCCATAGAGGGCTATGGTGAAAAAGGAAATATCTTCCGTTCAAAACTGGAAAGAAGCTTTCTGAGAAACTGCTCTGTGTTCTGTTAATTCATCTCACAGAGTTACCTCTTTCCCTTCAAGAAGCCTTTCGCTAAGGCTGTTCTTGTGGAATTGGCAAAGTGATATTTGGAAGCCCATAGAGGGCTATGGTGAAAACGGAAGTATCTTCCGTTCAAAACTGGAAAGAAGCTTTCTGAGAAACTGCTCTGTGTTCTGTTAATTCATCTCACAGAGTTACATCTTTCCCTTCAAGAAGCCTTTCACCAAGGCTGTTCTTGTGGAATTGGCAAAGTGATATTTGGAACCCCCTAGAGGGCTATGGTGAAAAAGGAAATATCATCCGTTAAAAACTGAAAGAAGCTTTCTGAGAAACTGCTCTGTCTTCTGTTAATTCATCTCACAGACTAACATCTTTCCCTTCAAGAAGCCTTTCGCTAAGGCTGTTCTTGTGGAATTGGCAAAGTGATATTTGGAAGCCCGTAGTGGGCTATGGTGAAAAAGGAAATATCATCCCTTAAAAACTGGAAAGAAGCTTTCTGACAAACTGCTTTGTGTTCTGTTAAATCATCTCACACAGTTACATCTTTCCCTTCAAGAAGCCTTTCGGTAAGAGTCTTCTTGTGTAATTGGTAAAGTGATATTTGGAATCCCAGAGAGGGCTATGGTGAAAAAGGAAGTATCTTCCGTTCAAAACTAGAAAGAAGCTTTCTGAGAAACTGCTCTGTGTTCTGTTAATTCATCTCACAGATTTACATCTTTCCTTCAAGAAGCCTTTCGCTAGGCTGTTCTTGTAGAATTGACAAAGTGATATTTGGAAGCCCATAGAGGGCTATGGTGAAAAAGGAAATATCTTCCGTTCAAAACTGGAAAGAAGCTTGAGAAACTGCTCTGTGTTCTGTTAATTCATCTCACAGAGTTACATCTTTCCTTCAAGAAGCCTTTCGCTAAAGCTGTTCTTGTGGAATTGGCAAGGATATTTGGAAGCCCATAGAGGGCTATGGTGAAAAAGGAAATATCTTCCGTTCAAAACTGGAAAGAAGCTTGAGAAACTGCTCTGTGTTCTGTTAATTCATCTCACAGAGTTACATCTTTCCTTCAAGAAGCCTTTCGCTAAGGCTGTTCTTGTGGAATTTGCAAAGGATATTTGGAAGCCCATAGAGGGCTATGGTGAAAAGGAAATATCTTCCGTTAAAACTGGAAAGAAGCTTTCTGAGAAACTGCTCTGTGTTCTCCTAATTAATCTCACAGAGTTACATCTTTCCTTCAAGAAGCCTTTCCTAAGGCTGTTCTTGTGGAATTGGCAAAGTGATATTTGGAAGCCCATAGAGGGCTAAGGTGAAAAAGGAAATATCTTCCATTAAAAACTGGAAAGAAGCTTGAGAAACTGCTTTGTGCTCTGTTAAATCATCTCACAGAGTTACATCTTTCCTTCAAGAAGCCTTTCACTTAGGCTGTTCTTGTAGAATTGACAAAGTGATATTTGGAAGCCCATAGAGGGCTATGGTGAAAAGGAAATATCTTCCGTTAAAAACTTGAAAGAAGCTTTCTGACAAACTGCTTTGTGTTCTGTTAAATCATCTCAAAGAGTTACATCTTTCCCTTCAAGAAGCCTTTCGCTAAGTCTGTTCTTGTGAAATTGGGAATGTGATATTTGGAAGCCCATAGAGTGCAATGGTGAAAAAGGAAATATGTTCCGTTAAAAACTGGAAGGAAGCTTTCTGAGAAACTGCTTTGTGTTCTGTTAATTCATCTCAGAGAGTTACATCTTTCCCTTCAAGAAGCTTTTCGCTTAGGCTGTTCTTGTGGAATTGGCAAAGGGATATTTGGAAGCCCATAGATTGCTATGGTGAAAAAGGAAATATCTTCCGTTAAAAACTGGAAAGAAGCTTTCTGAGAAACTGCTTTGTGTTCTGTTAATTCATCTCACAGAGTTACATCTTTCCCTTCAGGAAGCCTTTCGCTAAGGCTGTTCTTGTGGAATTGGAAAAGGGATATTTGGAAGCCCATGGAGGGCTATGGTGAAAAAGGAAATATCTTCCGTTCAAAACTGGAAAGAAGCTTTCTGAGAAACTGCTCTGTGTTCTGATAATTCATCTCACAGAGTTACATCATTCCCTTCAACAAGCCTTTCGCTAAGGCTGTTCTTGTGGAATTGGCAAAGGGATATTTGGAAGCCCATAGAGGGCTATGGTGAAAAAAGAAATATCTTCCGTGAAAAACTGGAAAGAAGCTTTCTGAGAAAGTGCTCTGTGTTCTGTTAATTCATCTCACAGACTTACATCTTTCCCTTCAAGAAGCCTTTCTCTAAGGCTGTTCTTGTGGAATAGGCAAAGGGATATTTGGAAGCCCATAGAGGGCTATGGTGAAAAAGGAAATATCTTCCGTTAAAAACTGGAAAGAAGCTTTCTGAGAAACTGCTCTTTGTTCTGTTAATTCATCTCACAGACTAAGATCTTTCCCTTCAAGAAGCCTTTCGCTAAGGCTGTTCTTGTGGAATTGGCAAAGTGATATTTGGAAGCCCATAGAGGGTTATGGTGAAAAAGGAAATATCATCCGTTAAAAACTGGAAAGAAGCTTTCTGAGAAACTTCTTTGTGTTCTGTTAAATCATCTCAGAGAGTTGCATCTTTCCCTTCAAGAAGCCTTTCGGTAAGAGTCTTCTTGTGTAATTGGTAAAGTGATATTTGGAAGCCCATAGAGGGCAATGGTGAAAAAGGAAATATGTTCCGTCAAAAACTGGAAAGAAGCTTTCTGAGAATCTGCTTTGTGTTCTGTCAATTCATCTCACAGAGTTACATCTTTCCCTACAAGAAGCCTTTCGCTAAGGCTGTTCTTGTAGAATTGGCAAAGTGATATTTGGAAGCCCATAGAGGGCTATGGTGAAAAAGGAAATATCTTCCGTTAAAAACTGGAAAGAAACTTTCTGAGAATCTGCTTTGTGTTCTGTTAATTCATCTCAGACAGTTACATCTTTCCCTTCAAGAAGCTTCGCTTAGGCTGTTCTTGTGGATTTGGCAAAGTGATATTTGGAAGCCCTTAGAGGGCTACTGTGAAAAAGAAATATTTTCCGTTAAAAACTGGAAAGAAGCTTTCTGAGAAACTGCTTTGTGTTCTGTTAATTCATCTCACAGAGTTACATCTTTCCCTTCAAGAAGCCTTTCGGAAAGAGTGTTATTGTGTAATTGGTAAAGTGATATTTGGAAGCCCATAGAGGGCTGTGGTGAAAAAGGAAATATCTTCCGTTAAAAACTGGAAAGAAGCTTTCTGAGAAACTGCTTTGTGTTCTGTTAATTCATCTCACAGAGTTACATCTTTCCCTTCAAGAAGCCTTTCGCTTAGGCTGTTCTTGTAGAATCGACAAAGTGGTATTTGGAAGCCCATAGAGAGCTACGGTGGAAAAGGAAATATCTTCCGTTCAAAACTGGAAAGAAGCTTTCTGAGAAACTGCTCTGTGTTCTGTTAATTCATCTCACAGAGTTACATCTTTCCCTTCAAGAAGCCTTTCGCTAAAGCTGTTCTTGTGGAATTGGCAAAGGGATATTTGGAAGCCCATAGAGGGCTATGGTGAAAAAGGAAATATCTTCCGTTCAAAACTGGAAACAAGCTTTCTGAGAAACTGCTCTGTGTTCTGTTAATTCATCTCACAGAGTTACATCTTTCCCTTCAAGAAGCCTTTCGCTAAGGCTGTTCTTGTGGAATTTGCAAAGGGATATTTGGAAGCCCATAGAGGGCTATGGTGAAAAAGGAAATATCTTCCGTTAAAAACTGGAAAGAAGCTTTCTGAGAAACTGCTCTGTGTTCTCCTAATTAATCTCACAGAGTTACATCTTTCCCTTCAAGAAGCCTTTCCCTAAGGCTGTTCTTGTGGAATTGGCAAAGTGATATTTGGAAGCCCATAGAGGGCTAAGGTGAAAAAGGAAATATCTTCCATTAAAAACTGGAATGAAGCTTTCTGAGAAACTGCTTTGTGCTCTGTTAAATCATCTCACAGAGTTACATCTTTCCCTTCAAGAAGCCTTTCACTTAGGCTGTTCTTGTAGAATTGACAAAGTGATATTTGGAAGCCCATAGAAGGCTATGGTGAAAAAGGAAATATCTTCCGTTAAAAACTTGAAAGAAGCTTTCTGACAAACTGCTTTGTGTTCTGTTAAATCATCTCAAAGAGTTACATCTTTCCCTTCAAGAAGCCTTTCGCTAAGTCTGTTCTTGTGAAATTGGGAATGTGATATTTGGAAGCCCATAGAGTGCAATGGTGAAAAAGGAAATATGTTCCGTTAAAAACTGGAAGGAAGCTTTCTGAGAAACTGCTTTGTGTTCTGTTAATTCATCTCAGAGAGTTACATCTTTCCCTTCAAGAAGCTTTTCGCTTAGGCTGTTCTTGTGGAATTGGCAAAGGGATATTTGGAAGCCCATAGATTGCTATGGTGAAAAAGGAAATATCTTCCGTTAAAAACTGGAAAGAAGCTTTCTGAGAAACTGCTTTGTGTTCTGTTAATTCATCTCACAGAGTTACATCTTTCCCTTCAGGAAGCCTTTCGCTAAGGCTGTTCTTGTGGAATTGGAAAAGGGATATTTGGAAGCCCATAGAGGGCTATGGTGAAAAGGAAATATCTTCCGCTCAAAACTGGAAAGAAGCTTGAGAAACTGCTCTGTGTTCTGATAATTCATCTCACAGAGTTACATCATTCCTTCAACAAGCCTTCGCTAAGGCTGTTCTTGTGGAATTGGCAAAGGATATTTGGAAGCCCATAGAGGGCTATGGTGAAAAAGAAATATCTTCCGTTAAAACTGGAAAGAAGCTTTCTGAGAAAGTGCTCTGTGTTCTGTTAATTCATCTCACAGACTTACATCTTTCCTTCAAGAAGCCTTTCTCTAAGGCTGTTCTTGTGGAATAGGCAAAGGATATTTGGAAGCCCATAGAGGGCTATGGTGAAAAAGGAAATATCTTCCGTTAAAACTGGAAAGAAGCTTGAGAAACTGCTCTTGTTCTGTTAATTCATCTCACAGACTAAGATCTTTCCTTCAAGAAGCCTTCGCTAAGGCTGTTCTTGTGGAATTGGCAAAGGATATTTGAAGCCCATAGAGGGCTATGGTGAAAAGGAAATATCATCCTTAAAAACTGGAAAGAAGCTTTCTGACAAACTGCTTTGTGTTCTGTTAAATCATCTCACACTGTTACATCTTTCCCTTCAAGAAGCCTTTCGGTAAGAGTCTTCTTGTGTAATTGGTAAAGTGATATTTGAAGCCCATAGAGGCTATGGTGAAAAGGAAATATCTTCCATTCAAAACTGGAAAGAAGCTTGAGAAACTGCTTTGTGTTCTGTTAATTCATCTCACAGAGTTACATCTTTCCCTTCAAGAAGCCTTTCACTAAGGCTGTTCTTTTGGAATTGGCAAAGGGATATTTGAAAGCCCATAGAGGGCTATGGTGAAAAAGGAAATATCTTCCGTTCAAAACTGGAAAGAAGCTTTCTGAGAAACTGCTCTGTGTTCTGTTAATTCATCTCACAGAGTTACATCTTTCCTTCAAGAAGTTTTCGCTAAGGCTGTTCTTGTGGAATTGGCAAAGGGATATTTGGAAGCTCATAGAGGGCTATGGTGAAAAAGGAAATATCTTCCGTTAAAAACTGGAAAGAAGCTTTCTGAGAAACTGCTTTGTGTTCTGTAATTCATCTCACAGAGTTACATCTTTCCCTTCAAGAAGCCTTTCGCTAAGGCTGTTCTTGCAGAACTGTCAAAGTGATATTTGGAAGCCCATAGAGGGCTATGGTGAAAAGGAAATATCTTCCGTTAAAACTGGAAAGAAGTTTCTGAGAAACTACTTTGTGTTCTGTTAATTCATCTCACAGAGTTAC
>JAKFHT010002748.1:0-13905 GCA_023783455.1 Erythrocebus patas | reverse complement strand
CAAGAAGCCTTTCACTAAGGCTGTTCTTCTGGAATTGGCAAAGGATATTTGGAAGCCCATAGGGCTATGGTGAAAAGGAAATATCTTCCGTTCAAAACTGGATAGAAGCTTACTGAGAAACTGCTCTGTGTTCTCTTAATTCATCTCAGAGTTACATCTTTCCTTCAAAGCCTTTCGCTAAGGCTGTTCTAGTGGAATTGGCAAGGATATTTGGAAGCCCTTAGAGGGCTATGGTGAAAAGGAAATATCTTCGTTCAAAACTGGAAAGAAGCTTTCTGAAACTGCTCTGTGTTCTGTTAATTCATATCACAGAGTTACATCTTTCCTTCAAAAGCCTTTCGCTAAGGCTGTTCTTGTGAATTGGCAAAGGATATTTGGAAGCCCTTAGAGGGCTATGGTGAAAAGGAAATATCTTCCGCTCAAAACTGGAAAAAGCTTTCTGAGAAACTGCTCCGTGTTCTGTGAATTCATCTCACAGAGTTACATCTTTCCTTCAAGAAGCCTTCGCTAAGGCTGTTCTTGTGAATTGGCAAAGGATATTTGGAAGCCCTTAGAGGGCTATGGTGAAAAAAATATCTTCCGTTCAAAACTGGAAGAAGCTTTCTGAGAAACTTCTCTGTGTTCTGTGAATTCATCTCACAGAGTTACATCTTTCCTTCAAGAAGCCTTTCACTAAGGCTGTTCTAGTGGAATTGGCAAAGGGATATTTGCAAGCCCATAGAGGCTATGGTGAAAAGGAAATATCTTCCGTTAAAAACTGGAAAGAAGCTTTCTGAAACTGCTCTGTGTTCTGTTAATTCATATCACAGAGTTACATCTTTCCTTCAGAAGCCTTTCGCTAAGGCTGTTCTAGTGGAATTGGCAAGGATATTTGGAAGCCCATAGAGGGCTCTGGTGAAAAAGGAAATATCTTCCGTTAAAAACTGGAAAGAAGCTTTCTGAGAAACTGCTCTGTGTTCTGTTAATTCATCTCACAGAGTTACATGTTTTCCTTCAAGAAGTCTTTCGCTTAGGCTGTTCTTGTGGAATTGGCAAAGGGATATTTGGAGGCCCATAGATGGCTATGGTGAAAAAGGAAGTACCTTCCGATCAAAACTGGATAGAAGCTTACTGAGAAACTGCTCCGTGTTCTGTGAATCCAGCTCTCAGAGTTACATCTTTCCCTTCAAGAAGCCTTTCGCTAAGGCTGTTCTTGTAGAATTGGCAAAGGGTTTTTAGGAAGCCCATAGAGGGCTATGGTGAAAAAGGAAATATCTTCCGTTCAAATCTGGAAAGAACTTTCTGAGAAACTTCTCTGTGATCTGTTAATTCATCTCACAGAGTTACATCTTTCCCTTCAAGAAGCCTTTCCTTAAGGCTATTCTCGTGGAATTGGCAAAGGGATATTTGGAAGCCCATAGATGTCTATGGTGAAAAAGGAAATATCTTCCGTTCAAAACTGGATAGAAGCTTACTGAGAAACTGCTCCGTGTTCTGTGAATTCATCTCACAGAGTTACATCTTTCCCTTCAAGAAGCCTTTCGCTAAGGCTGTTCTTGTGGAATTGGCAAGGATATTTGGAAGCCCATAGAGGGCTATGGTGAAAAAGGAAATATCTTCCGCTCAAAACTGGAAAGAAGCTTTCTGAGAAACTGCTCTGTGTTCTGTTAATTCATCTCACAGAGTTACATCTTTCCCTTCAAGAAGCCTTTCGCTAAGGCTGTTCTTGTGGAATTGGCAAAGTGATATTTGGAAGCCCATAGAGGGCTATGGTGGAAAAGGAAATATCTTCCGTTCAAAACTGGAAAGAAGCTTCCTGAGAAACTGCTCTGTGTTCTGTTAATTCATATCACAGAGTTACATCTTTCCCTTCAAGAAGCCTTTCGCTAAGGCTGTTCTTTTGGTATTGGCAAAGTGATATTTGGAAGCCCATAGAGGGCTATGGTGAAAAAGTAAATATCTTCCATTCAAAACTGGAAAGAAACTTTCTGAGAAACTGCTCTGTGTTCTGTGAATTCATCTCACAGAATTACATCTTTCCCTTCAAGAAGCCTTTCGCTAAGGCTGTTCTTGTGGAATTGGCAAAGGGATATTTGGAAGCCCATAGATGTCTATGGTGAAAAAGGAAATATCTTCCGTTCAAAACTGGAAACAAGCTTACTGAGAAAGTGCTCCGTGTTCTGTGAATTCATCTCACAGAGTTACATCTTTCCCTCAAGAAGCCTTTCGCTGAGGCTGTTCTTGTGGAATTGGCAAAGGGATATTTGGAAGCCCATAGAGGGCTATGGTGAAAAAGGAAATATCTTCCGTTAGAAACTGGAAAGAAGCTTTCTGAGAAACTGCTCTGTGTTCTGTTAATTCATCTCACAGAGTTACATCTTTCCCTTCAAGAAGCCTTTCGCTAAGGCTGTTCTTGTGGAATTGGCAAAGGGATATTTGGAAGCCCATAGAGGGCTATGGTGAAAAAGGAAATATCTTCCATTCAAAACTGGAAAGAAGCTTGAGAAACTGCTCTGTGTTCTGTTAATTCATCTCACAGAGTTACATCTTTCCTTCAAGAAGCCTTTCGCTAAGGCTGTTCTTGTGGAATTGGCAAAGGATATTTGGAAGCCCATAGAGGGCTATGGTGAAAAAGGAAATATCTTCCGTTCAAAACTGGAAAGAAGCTTCTGAGAAACTGCTCTGTGTTCTGTTAATTCATCTCACAGAGTTACATCTTTCCTTCAAAGCCTTTCGCTAAGGCTGTTCTTGTGGAATTGGCAAAGGATATTTGGAAGCCCATAGAGGGCTATGGTGAAAAAGGAAATATCTTCCGTTCAAAACTGGAAAGAAGCTTTCTGAGAAACTGCTCTGTGTTCTGTTAATTCATCTCACAGAGTTACATCTTTCCTTCAAAGCCTTTCGCTAAGGCTGTTCTTGTGGAATTAGCAAAGGATATTTGGAAGCCCATAGAGGGCTATGGTGAAAAAGGAAATATCTTCCGTTCAAAACTGGAAAGAAGCTTTCTGAGAAACTGCTCTGTGTTCTGTAATTCATCTCACAGAGTTACATCTTTCCTTCAAAGCCTTTCGCTAAGGCTGTTCTTGTGGAATTGGCAAAGGGATATTTGGAAGCCCATAGATGGCTATGGTGAAAAAGGAAATATCTTCCGTTCAAAACTGGAAAGAAGCTTACTGAGAAACTGCTCCGTGTTCTGTGAATTCATCTCACAGAGTTACATCTTTCCCTTCAAGAAGCCTTTCGCTAAGGCTGTTCTTGTGGAATTGGCAAAAGGATATTTGGAAGCCCATAGAGGGCTATGGTGAAAAAGGAAATATCTTCCGTTAAAACTGGAAAGAAGCTTTCTGAGAAACTGCTCTGTGTTCTGTTAATTCATCTCACAGAGTTACATCTTTCCCTTCAAGAAGCCTTTCGCTAAGGCTGTTCTTGTGGAATTGGCAAAGGATATTTGGAAGCCCATAGAGGGCTATGTTGAAAAAGGAAATATCTTCCGTTCAAAACTGGAAAGAAGCTTTCTGAGAAACTGCTCTGTGTTCTGTTAATTCATCTCACAGAGTTACATCTTTCCCTTCAAGAAGCCTTTCGCTAAGGCTGTTCTTGTGGAATTGGCAAAGGGATATTTGGAAGCCCATAGATGGCTATGGTGAAAAAGGAAATATCTTCCGTTCAAAACTGGAAAGAAGCTTACTGAGAAACTGCTCCGTGTTCTGTGAATTCATCTCACAGAGTTACATCTTTCCCTTCAAGAAGCCTTTCGCTAAGGCTGTTCTTGTGGAATTGGCAAAGGATATTTGGAAGCCCATAGAGGGCTATGGTGAAAAAGGAAATATCTTCCGCTCAAAAGTGGAAAGAAGCTTTCTGAGAAACTGCTCTGTGTTCTGTTAATTCATCTCACAGAGTTACATCTTTCCCTTCAAGAAGCCTTTCGCTAAGGCTGTTCTTGTGGAATTGGTAAAGGGATATTTGGAAGCCCATAGAGGGCTATGGTGAAAAAGGAAATATCTTCCGTTCAAAACTGGAAAGAAGCTTTCTGAGAAACTGCTCTGTGTTCTGTGAATTCATCTCACAGAGTTACATCTTTCCTTCAAGAAGCCTTCGCTAAGGCTGTTCTTGTGGAATTGGCAAGGATATTTGAGAGCCCATAGATGGCTATGGTGAAAAAGGAAATATCTTCCGCTCAAAACTGGAAAGAAGCTTACTGAGAAACTGCTCTGTGTTCTGTGAATTCATCTCACAGAGTTACATCTTTCCTTCAAGAAGCCTTTCCTAAGGCTGTTCTTGTGGTATTGGCAATGAGATATTTGGAAGCCCATAGAGGGCTATGGTGACAAAGGAAATATCTTCCGTTCAAAACTGGAAAGAAGCTTTCTGAGAAACTGCTCTGTGTTCTGTTAATTCATCTCACAGAGTTACATCTTTCCCTTCAAGAAGCCTTTCGCTAAGGCTGTTCTTGTGGAATTGGTAAAGGGATATTTGGAAGCCCATAGAGGGCTATGGTGAAAAAGGAAATATCTTCCATTCAAAACTGGAAAGAAGCTTTCTGAGAAACTGCTCTGTGTTCTGTTAATTCATCTCACAGAGTTACATCTTTCCTTTCAGGAGGCCTTTCGCTAAGCCTGCTCTTGTGGAATTGGCAAAGGGATATTTGGAAGCCCATAGAGGGCTATGGTGAAAAAGGAAATATCTTCCGTTCAAAACTGGAAAGAAGCTTTCTGAGAAACTGCTCTGTGTTCTGTTAATACATCTCACAGAGTTACATCTTTCCCTTCAAAAAGCCATTCGCTAAGGGTGTTCTTGTGGAATTGGTAAAGGGATATTTGGAAGCCCATAGAGGGCTATGTTGAAAAATGAAATATCTTCCATTCAAAACTGGAAAGAAGCTTTCTGAGAAACTGCTCTGTGTTCTGTTAATTCATCTCACAGAGTTACATCTTTCCCTTCAGGAGGCCTTTCGCTAAGCCTGCTCTTGTGGAATTGGCAAAGGGATATTTGGAAGCCCATAGAGGGCTATGGTGAAAAAGGAAATATCTTCCGTTCAAAACTGGAAAGAAGCTTTCTGAGAAACTGCTCTGTGTTCTGTTAATTCATCTCACAGAGTTACATCTTTCCCTTCAAGAAGCCTTTCGCTAAGGCTGTTCTTGTGGAATTGGCAAAGGGATATTTGGAAGCCCATAGAGGGCTATGGTGAAAAAGGAAATATCTTCCGTTCAAAACTGGAAAGAAGCTTTCTGAGAAGCTGCTCTGTGTTCTGTTAATTCATCTCACAGAGTTACATCTTTCCCTTCAAGAAGACTTTCGCTAAGGCTGTTCTTCTGGAATTGGCAAAGTGATATTTGGAAGACCTTAGAGGGCAATGGTGCAAAAGGAAATATCTTCCGTTCAAAAGTGGAAAGAAGCTTTCAGAGAAACTGCTCTGTGTTCTGTTAATTCATCTCACAGAGTTACATCTTTCCCTTCAAGAAGCCTTTCTAATGCAGTTCTTGTGGTATTGGCAATGAGATATTTGGAAGCCCATAGAAGGCTATGGTGAAAAAGGAAATATCTTCCGTTCAAAACTGGAAAGAAGCTTTCTGAGAAACTGCTCTGTGTTCTGTTAATTCATCTCACAGAGTTACATCTTTCCCTTCAAGAAGCCTTTCGCTAAGGCTGTTCTTGTGGTATTGGCAAAGGGATATTTGAGAGCCCATAGATGGCTATGGTGAAAAAGGATATACCTTCCGTTCAAAACTGGAAAGAAACTTACTGAGAAACTGCTCCGTGTTCTGTGAATTCATCTCACAGAGTTACATCTTTCCCTTCAAGAAGCCTTTCCCTAAGGCTGTTCTTTTGGAATTGGCAAAGAGATTTTGGAAGCCCTTAGAGGGGTACGGTGACAAAGGAAATATCTTCCGTTCAAAACTGGAAAGAATCTTACTGAGAAACTGCTCTGTGTTCTGTTAATTCATCTCACAGAGTTACATCTTTCCCTTCAAGAAGCCTTTCCCTAAGGCTGTTCTTGTGGAATTGGCAAAGGGATATTTGGAAGCCCATAGAGGGCTAGGGTGAAAAGGGAAATATCTTCCGTTCAAAACTGGAAAGAAGCTTTCTGAGAAACTACTCTGTGTTCTGTTAATTCATCTCACAGAGTTACATCTTTCCCTACAAGAAGCCTTTCCCTAAGGCTGTTCTTGTGGAATTGGCAAAGGGATATTTGGAAGCCCATAGAGGGCTATGGTGAAAAAGGAAATATCTTCCGTTCAAAACCGGAAAGAAGCTTTCTGAGAAACTTCTCTGTGTTCTGTTAATTCATCTCACAGAGTTACATCTTTCCCTTCAAGAAGCCTTTCGCTAAGCCTGCTCTTGTGGAATTGGTAAAGGGATATTTGGAAGCCCATAGAGGGCTATGGTGAAAAAGGAAATATCTTCCGTTCAAAACTGGAAAGAAGCTTTCTGAGAAACTTCTCTGTGTTCTGTTAATTCATCTCACAGAGTTACATCTTTCCCTTCAAGAAGCCTTTCGCTAAGGCTGTTCTTGTGGTATTGGCAATGTGATATTTAGAAGCCCATAGAAGGCTATGGTGAAAAAGCAAATATCTTCCGTTAAAAACTGGAAAGAAGCTTTCTGAGAAACTGCTCTGTGTTCTGTTAATTCATCTCACAGAGTTACATCTTTTCCTTCAAGAAGCCTTTCTCTAAGGCTGTTCTTGTGGAATTGGTAAAGGGATATTTGGAATCCCATAGAGGGCTATGGTGAAAAAGTAAATATCTTCCGTTCAAAAGTGGAAAGAAGATTTCTGAGAAACTGCACTGTGTTCTGTTAATTCATCTCACAGAGTTACATCTTTCCCTTCAAGAAGCGCTTCGCTAACGCTGTTCTTGTGAAATTGGCAAAGGGATATTTGAGAGCCCATAGACGGCTATGGTGAAAAAAGATATACCTTCCGTTCAAAACTGGAAAGAAGCTTATTGAGAAACTGCTCCGTTTTCTGTGAATTCATCTCACAGAGTTACATCTTTCTCTTCAAGAAGCCTTTCGCTAAGGCTGTTCTTGTGGAATTGGCAAAGGGATATTTGTAAGCCCATAGTGGGCTATGGTGAAAAAGGAAATATCTTCCGTTCAAAACTGGAAAGAAGCTTGAGAAACTGCTCTGTGTTCTGTTAATTCATCTCACAGAGTTACATCTTTTCCTTCAAGAAGCCTTTCGCTATGGCTGTTCTTGTGGAATTGGCAAAGGGATATTTGGAAGCGCATAGAGGGCTAGGGTGAAAATGGAAATATCTTCCGTTCAAAACTGGAAAGAAGCTTTCTGAGAAACTGCTCTGTGTTCTGTGAATTCATCTCACAGAGTTACATCTTTCCCTACAAGAAGCCTTTCCCTAAGGCTGTTCTTGTGGAATTGGCAAAGTGATATTTGGAAGCCCATAGAGGGCTATGGTGAAAAAGGAAATATCTTCCGCTCAAAACCGGAAAGAAGCTTGAGAAACTTCTGTGTTCTGTGAATTCATCTCACAGAGTTACATCTTTCTCTTCAAGAAGCCTTTCGCTAAGGCTGTTCTTGTGGAATTGGCAAAGGGATATTTGTAAGCCCATAGTGGGCTATGGTGAAAAAGGAAATATCTTCCGTTCAAAACTGGAAAGAAGCTTTCTGAGAAAATGCTCTGTGTTCTGTTAATTCATCTCACAGAGTTACATCTTTTCCTTCAAGAAGCCTTTCGCTATGGCTGTTCTTGTGGAATTGGCAAAGGGATATTTGGAAGCGCATAGAGGGCTAGGGTGAAAATGGAAATATCTTCCGTTCAAAACTGGAAAGAAGCTTTCTGAGAAACTGCTCTGTGTTCTGTGAATTCATCTCACAGAGTTACATCTTTCCCTACAAGAAGCCTTTCCCTAAGGCTGTTCTTGTGGAATTGGCAAAGTGATATTTGGAAGCCCATAGAGGGCTATGGTGAAAAAGGAAATATCTTCCGTTCAAAACCGGAAAGAAGCTTTCTGAGAAACTTCTCTGTGTTCTGTTAATTCATCTCACAGAGTTACATCTTTCCCTTCAAGAAGCCTTTCGCTAAGGCTGTTCTTGTGGAATTGAAAAGGGATATTTGCAAGCCCATAGAGGGCAATGGTGAAAAAGGAAATATCTTCCGTTCAAAACTGGAAAGAAGCTTTCTGAGAAACTGCTCTGTGTTCTGTTAATTCATCTCACAGAGTTACATCTTTCCCTTCAAGAACCCTTTCGCTAAGGCTGTTCTTGTGGAATTGGCAAAGGGATATTTGGAAGCCCATAAAGGGCTATGGTGAAAAAGGAAATATCTTCCGTTCAAAACTGGAAAGAAGCTTTCTGAGAAACTGCTCTGTGTTCTCTGAATTCATCTCACAGAGTTACATCTTTCCCTTCAGGAAGCCTTTCCCTAAGGCTGTTCTAGTGGAATTGGCAAAGTGATATTTGGAAGCCCATAGAGGGACATTGTGAAAAAGGAAATATCTTACGTTCAAAACTGGAAAGAAGCTTTCTGAGAACCTGCTCTGTGTTCTGTTAATTCATCTCACAGAGTTACATCTTTCCCTTCAAGAAGCCTTTCGCTAACGCTGTTCTTGTAAAATTGGCAAAGGGATATTTGAAGCCCATAGAGGGCTATGGTGAAAAAGGAAATATCTTCCGCTCAAAACTGGAAAGAAGCTTTCTGAGAAACTGCTCTGTGTTCCGTTAATTCATCTCACAGAGTTAAATCTTTCCCTTCAAGAAGCCTTTAGCTAAGGCTGTTCTTGTGGTATTGGCAATATGATATTTGGAAGCCCATAAAATGCTATGGTGAAAAAGGAAATATCTTCCGTTAAAAACGGGAAAGAATCTTTCTGAGAAACTGCTCTGTGTTCTGTTAATTCATCTCACAGAGTGACATCTTTCCCTTCAAGAAGCCTTTCGCTAAGGCTGTTCATGTGGAATTGGCAAAGGGATATTTGGAAGCCCTTAGGGGGCTATGGTGAAAAAGGAAATATCTTCCGTTCAAAACTGGAAAGAAGCTTTCTGAGAAGCTACTCTGTGTTCTGTTAATTCATCCCCCAGAGTTACATCTTTCTCTTCAAGAAGCCCTTCGCTAAGGCTGTTCTTGTGGAATAGGTAAAGGGATATTTGGAAGCCCATAGAGGGGTATGGTGAAAAAGGACATATCTTCCGTTCAAAACTGGAAAGAAGCTTTCTGAGAAACTGCTCTGTGTTCTGTTAATTCATCTCACAGAGTTACATTTTCCCTTCAAGAAGCCTTTCGCTAAGGCTGTTCTTGCGGAATTGGCAAAGGGATATTTGGAAGCCCTTAGAGGGCTAGGGTGAAAAAGGAAATATCTTCCGTTCAAAACTGGAAAGAAGCTTTCTGAGAAACTGCTCTGTGTTCTGTTAATTCATCTAACAGAGTTACATCTTTCCGTACAAGAAGCCTTTCCCTAAGGCTGTTCTTGTGGAATTGGCAAGGGGATATTTGGAAGCCCCTAGAGGGCTATGGTGAAAAAAGAAGTATGTTCTGTTCAAAACTGGAAAGAAGCTTTCTGAGAAGCTGCTCTGTGTTCTGTTAATTCATCTCTCAGAGTTACATCTTTCCCTTCAAGAAGCCTTTCATTAAGGCTGTTCTTGTGGAGTTGGCAAAGGGATATTTGGAACCCCATAGAGGGCTATGGTGAAAAAGGAAATATCTTCCGTTCAAAACTGGAAAGAAGCTTTCTGAAAAGCTGCTCTGTGTTCTGATAATTCATCCCACAGAGTTACGTCTTTCCCTTCAAGAAGCCTTTCGCTAAGGTTATTCTTCTGGAATTGGCAAAGTGATATTTCGAAGCCCGTAGAGGGCTATGGTGAAAAAGGAAATATCTTCCGTTTAAAACTGGAAAGAAGCTTGAGAAACTGCTCTGTGTTCTGTTAATTCATCTCACAGAGTTACATCTTTCCTTCAAGAAGCCTTCGCTAAGGTTGTTCTTGTGGAATTGGTAAAGGGATATTTGGAAGCCCATAGAGGGCTATGGTGAAAAAGGAAATATCTTCCATTCAAAACTGGAAAGAAGCTTTCTGAGAAACTGCTCTGTGTTCTGTTAATTCATCTCACAGAGTTACATCTTTCCCTTCAAGAAGCCTTTCGCTAAGCCTGCTCTTGTGTAATTGGCAAAGGGATATTTGGAAGCCCATAGAGGGCTATGGTGAAAAAGGAAATATCTTCCGTTCAAAACTGGAAAGAAGCTTTCTGAGAAACTGCTCTGTGTTCTGTTAATTCATCTCACACAGTTACATCTTTCCCTTCAAGAAGCCTTTCGCTAAGGCTGTTCTTGTGGAATTGGCAAAGGATATTTGGAAGCCCATAGAAGGCTATGGTGAAAAAGGAAATATCTTCCGTTCAAAACTGGAAGAAGCTTTCTGAGAAGCTGCTCTGTGTTCTGTTAATTCATCTCACAGAGTTACATCTTTCCTTCAAGAAGCCTTTCGCTAAGGCTGTTCTTCTGGAATTGGCAAAGTGATATTTGGAAGCCCATAGAGGGCTATGGTGAAAAAGGAAATATCTTCCGTTAAAAACTGGAAAGAAGCTTTCTGAGAAACTGCTCTGTGTTCTGTTAATTCATCTCACAGAGTTACATCTTTCCTTCAAGAAGCCTTTCTCTAATGCAGTTCTTGTGGTATTGGCAAGTGATATTTGGAAGCCCATAGAAGGCTATGGTGAAAAAGGAAATATCTTCCGCTCAAAACTGGAAAGAAGCTTTCTGAGAAACTGCTCTGTGTTGTGTTAATTCATCTCACAGAGTTACATCTTTCCTTCAAGAAGCCTTTCGCTAAGGCTGTTCTTGTGGTATTGGCAAAGGGATATTTGAGAGCCCATAGATGGCTATGGTGAAAAAGGATATACCTTCCGTTCAAAACTGGAAAGAAGCTTACTGAGAAACTGCTCCGTGTTCTGTGAATTCATCTCACAGAGTTACATCTTTCCCTTCAAGAAGCCTTTCCCTAAGGCTGTTCTTGTGGAATTGGCAAAGAGATTTTGGAAGCCCTTAGAGGGCTATGGTGACAAAGGAAATATCTTCCGTTCAAAACTGGAAAGAAGCTTTCTGAGAAACTGCTCTGTGTTCTGTTAATTCATCTCACAGAGTTACATCTTTCCCTTCAAGAAGCCTTTCGCTAAGGCTGTTCTTGTGGAATTGGCAAAGGGATATTTGGAAGCCCATAGAGGGCTAGGGTGAAAAAGGAAATATCTTCCGTTCAAAACTGGAAAGAAGCTTTCTGAGAAACTGCTCTGTGTTCTGTTAATTCATCTCACAGAGTTACATCTTTCCCTACAAGAAGCCTTTCCCTAAGGCTGTTCTTGTGGAATTGGCAAAGGGATATTTGGAAGCCCATAGAGGGCTATGGTGAAAAAGGAAATATCTTCCGTTCAAAACCGGAAAGAAGCTTTCTGAGAAACTTCTCTGTGTTCTGTTAATTCATCTCACAGAGTTACATCTTTCCCTTCAAGAAGCCTTTCGCTAAGCCTGCTCTTGTGGAATTGGTAAAGGGATATTTGGAAGCCCATAGAGGGCTATGGTGAAAAAGGAAATATCTTCCGTTCAAAACTGAAAGAAGCTTTCTGAGAAACTTCTCTGTGTTCTGTTAATTCATCTCACAGAGTTACATCTTTCCTTCAAAGCCTTTCGCTAAGGCTGTTCTTGTGGTATTGGCAATGTGATATTTGGAAGCCCATAGAAGGCTATGGTGAAAAAGCAAATATCTTCCGTTAAAAACTGGAAAGAAGCTTTCTGAGAAACTGCTCTGTGTTCTGTTAATTCATCTCACAGAGTTACATCTTTTCCTTCAAGAAGCCTTTCTCTAAGGCTGTTCTTGTGGAATTGGTAAAGGGATATTTGGAATCCCATAGAGGGCTATGGTGAAAAAGTAAATATCTTCCGTTCAAAAGTGGAAAGAAGCTTTCTGAGAAACTGCACTGTGTTCTGTGAATTCATCTCACAGAGTTACATCTTTCCCTTCAAGAAGCGCTTCGCTAACGCTGTTCTTGTGAAATTGGCAAAGGGATATTTGAGAGCCCATAGACGGCTATGGTGAAAAAAGATATACCTTCCGTTCAAAACTGGAAAGAAGCTTATTGAGAAACTGCTCCGTTTTCTGTGAATTCATCTCACAGAGTTACATCTTTCTCTTCAAGAAGCCTTTCGCTAAGGCTGTTCTTGTGGAATTGGCAAAGGGATATTTGTAAGCCCATAGTGGGCTATGGTGAAAAAGGAAATATCTTCCGTTCAAAACTGGAAAGAAGCTTTCTGAGAAAATGCTCTGTGTTCTGTTAATTCATCTCACAGAGTTACATCTTTTCCTTCAAGAAGCCTTTCGCTATGGCTGTTCTTGTGGAATTGGCAAAGGGATATTTGGAAGCGCATAGAGGGCTAGGGTGAAAATGGAAATATCTTCCGTTCAAAACTGGAAAGAAGCTTTCTGAGAAACTGCTCTGTGTTCTGTGAATTCATCTCACAGAGTTACATCTTTCCCTACAAGAAGCCTTTCCCTAAGGCTGTTCTTGTGGAATTGGCAAAGTGATATTTGGAAGCCCATAGAGGGCTATGGTGAAAAAGGAAATATCTTCCGTTCAAAACCGGAAAGAAGCTTTCTGAGAAACTTCTCTGTGTTCTGTTAATTCATCTCACAGAGTTACATCTTTCCCTTCAAGAAGCCTTTCGCTAAGGCTGTTCTTGTGGAATTGAAAAGGGATATTTGCAAGCCCATAGAGGGCAATGGTGAAAAAGGAAATATCTTCCGTTCAAAACTGGAAAGAAGCTTTCTGAGAAACTGCTCTGTGTTCTGTTAATTCATCTCACAGAGTTACATCTTTCCCTTCAAGAACCCTTTCGCTAAGGCTGTTCTTGTGGAATTGGCAAAGGGATATTTGGAAGCCCATAAAGGGCTATGGTGAAAAAGGAAATATCTTCCGTTCAAAACTGGAAAGAAGCTTTCTGAGAAACTGCTCTGTGTTCTCTGAATTCATCTCACAGAGTTACATCTTTCCCTTCAGGAAGCCTTTCCCTAAGGCTGTTCTAGTGGAATTGGCAAAGTGATATTTGGAAGCCCATAGAGGGACATTGTGAAAAAGGAAATATCTTACGTTCAAAACTGGAAAGAAGCTTGAGAACCTGCTCTGTGTTCTGTTAATTCATCTCACAGAGTTACATCTTTCCTTCAAGCGTTTCGCTAACGCTGTTCTTGTAAAATTGGCAAAGGGATATTTGAAAGCCCATAGACGGCTATGGTGAAAAAGGATATACCTACCGTTCAAAAATGGAAAGAAGCTTACTGAGACACGGCTCCGTGTTCTGTGAATTCATCTCACAGAGTTACATCTTTCCCTTCAAGAAGCCTTTCGCTAAGGCTGCTCTTGTGGAATTGGCAAGGGATATTTGGAAGCCCATAGAAGGCTATGGTGAAAAGGAAATATCTTCCGCTCAAAACTGGAAAGAAGCTTGAGAAACTGCTCTGTGTTCTGTTAATTCATCTCACAGAGTTACATCTTTCCCTTCAAGAAGCCTTCGCTAAGGCTGTTCTTGTGGAATTGGTAAAGGATATTTGGAAGCCCATAGAGGGCTATGGTGAAAAGGAAATATCTTCCGCTCAAAACTGGAAAGAAGCTTGAGAAACTGCTCTGTGTTCTGTTAATTCATCTCACAGAGTTACATCTTTCCTCAAGAAGCCTTTCCCAAGGCTGTTCTTGTGGAATTGGCAAAGGATATTTGGAAGCCCATAGAGGGCTATGGTGAAAAGGAAATATCTTCCGCTCAAAACCGGAAAGAAGCTTTCTGAGAAACTTCTCTGTGTTCTGTTAATTCATCTCACAGAGTTACAACTTTCCTTCAAGAAGCCTTTCGCTAAGGCTGTTCTTGTGGAATTGGCAAAGGATATTTGAAGCCCATAGAGGGCAATGGTGAAAAGGAAATATCTTCCGCTCAAA
>JAKFHT010002747.1:0-13923 GCA_023783455.1 Erythrocebus patas | reverse complement strand
GTTTCCTTCAAGAAGCCTTTCGCTAAAGCTGTTCTTGAGGAATTGGCAAAGGATATTTGGAAGCCCATAGAGGCTATGGTGAAAAGGAAATATCTTCCGTTCAAGAAGCCTTTGCTAAGGCTGTTCTTTGGAATTGGCAAAGTGATATTTGGAAGCCCATAGAGGCTATGGTGAAAAATATCTTCCGTTCAAGAAGCCTTTGCTAAGGCTGTTCTTGAGGAATTGGCAAAGGATATTTGGAAGCCCATAGGGCTATGGTGAAAAAGGAATATCTTCCGTTCAAAACTGGAAAGAAGCTTCTGAGAAACTGCTCTGTGTTCTGAATTCATCTCACAGGTTACATCTTTCCTTCAAAAGCCTTTCGCTAAAGCTGTTCTTGAGGAATTGGCAAAGGATATTTGGAAGCCCATAGGGCTATGGTGAAAAATATCTTCCGTTCAAAACTGGAAAGAAGCTTGAGAAACTGTCTGTGTTCTGTTAATTCATCTCACAGGTTACATCTTTCCCTTCAAAGCCTTTCGCTAAAGCTGTTCTTGAGGAATTGGCAAAGGATATTTGGAAGCCCATGGAGGGCTATGGTGAAAAATATCTTCCTTTCAAAACTGGAAAGAAGCTTGAGAAACTGCTCTGTGTTCTGAATTCATCTCACAGGTTACATCTTTCCGTTCAAGAAGCCTTTCGCTAAGGCTGTTCTTTGGAATTGGCAAAGGATATTTGGAAGCCCATAGAGGCTATGGTGAAAAGGAAATATCTTCCGTTCAAAACTGGAAAGAAGCTTGAGAAACTGCTCTGTGTTCTGTTAGTTCATCTCACAGAGTTACATCTTTCCCTTCAAGAAGCCTTTCTAAGGCTGTTCTTGTGGAATTGGAAAAGTGATATTTGGAAGCCCAGAGGGCTATGGTGAAAAGGAAATATCTTCCGCTCAAAACTGGAAAGAAGCTTCTGAGAAACTGCTCTGTGTTCTGAATTCATCTCACAGGTTACATCTTTCCCTTCAAAGCCTTTCGCTAAGGCTGTTCTTTGGAATTGGCAAAGTGATATTTGGAAGCCCATAGAGGCTATGGTGAAAAATATCTTCCGTTCAAAACTGGAAAGAAGCTTGAGAAACTGCTCTGTGTTCTGTAATTCATCTCACAGGTTACATCTTTCCTTCAAGAAGCCTTTGCTAAGGCTGTTCTTGTGGAATTGGCAGAGGATATTTGGAAGCCCATAGGGCTATGGTGAAAAATATCTTCCGTTCAAAACTGGAAAGAAGCTTTCTGAGAAACTGCTCTGTGTTCTGTTAATTCATCTCACAGAGTTACATCTTTCCTTCAAAAGCCTTTCGCTAAGGCTGTTCTTGTGGAATTGGCAAAGTGATATTTGGAAGCCCATAGAAGGCTATGGTGAAAAGGAAATATCTTCCGTTCAAAACTGGAAAGAAGCTTTCTGAGAAACTGCTCTGTGTTCTGTGAATTCGTCTCACAGAGTTACATCTTTCCTTCAAAAGCCTTTCGCTAAGGCTGTTCTTGAGGAATTGGCAAAGGATATTTGGAAGCCCATAGAGGGCTATGTTGAAAAGGAAATATCTTCCGTTCAAAACTGGAAAGAAGCTTTCTGAGAAACTGCTCTGTGTTCTGTGAATTCATCTCACAGAGTTACATCTTCCTTCAAGAAGCCTTTCGCTAAGGCTGTTCTTGTGGAATTGGCAAAGGATATTTGGAAGCCCATGGAGGGCTATGGTGAAAAGGAAATATCTTCCGCTCAAAACTGGAAAGAAGCTTTCTGAGAAACTGCTCTGTGTTCTGTGAAATCATCTCACAGAGTTACATCTTTCCATTCAGCAAGCCTTTGCTAAGGCTGTTCTTGTGGAATTGGCAAAGGATATTTGGAAGCCCAGAGGGCTATGGTGAAAAGGAAATATCTTCCGTTCAAAACTGGAAAGAAGCTTCTGAGAAACTGCTCTGTGTTCTGATAATTCATCTCACAGAGTTACATCTTTCCTTCAAGAAGCCTTTCGCTAAGGCTGTTCTTGTGGAATTGGCAAAGGATATTTGGAAGCCCATAGAGGCTATGGTGAAAAGGAAATATCTTCCGCTTCAAAACTGGAAATAAGCCTTCTGAGAAACTGCTCTGTGTTCTGTGAATTCATCTCACAGAGTTACATCTTTCCTTCAGAAGCCTTTCGCTAAAGCTGTTCTTGAGGAATTGGCAAAGGATATTTGGAAGCCCATAGAGGGCTATGGTGAAAAGGAAATATCTTCCGTTCAAAACTGGAAAGAAGCTTTCTGAGAAACTGCTCTGTGTTCTGTGAATTCATCTCACAGAGTTACATCCTTCCTTCAAGAGGCCTTTCGCTAAGGCTGTTCTTGTGGAATTGGCAAAGGATATTTGGAAGCCCATGGAGGGCTATGGTGAAAAGGAAATATCTTCCATTCAAACTGGAAAGAAGCTTCCTGAGAAACTGCTCTGTGTTCTGTGAAATCATCTCACAGAGTTACATCTTTCCATTCAGCAAGCCTTCGCTAAGGCTGTTCTTGTGGAATTGGCAAAGGATATTTGGAAGCCCGTGAAGGCTATGGTGAAAAGGAAATATCTTCCGTTCAAAACTGGAAAGAAGCATTCTGAGAAACTGCTCTGTGTTCTGTTAATTCATCTCACAGAGTTACATCTTTCCTTCAAGAAGCCTTCGCTAACGCTGTTCTTCTGGAATTGGCAAAGGATATTTGGAAGCCCATAGAAGGCTATGGTGAAAAAGGAAATATCTTCCGTTCAAAACTGGAAATAAGCCTTCTGAGAAACTGCTCTGTGTTCTGTGAATTCGTCTCACAGAGTTACATCTTTCTCTTCAAGAAGCCTTCGCTAAAGCTGTTCTTGAGGAATTGGCAAAGGATATTTGGAAGCCCATAGAGGGCTATGGTGAAAAGGAAATATCTTCCGTTCAAAACTGGAAAGAAGCTTTCTGAGAAACTGCTCTGTGTTCTGTGAATTCATCTGACAGAGTTACATCCTTCCTTCAAGAAGCCTTTCGCTAAGGCTGTTCTTGTGGAATTGGCAAGGATATTTGGAAGCCCATAGAGGCTATGGTGAAAAAGGAAATATCTTCCGTTCAAAACTGGAAAGAAGCTTTCTGAGAAACTGCTCTGTGTTCTGTAATTCATCTCACAGAGTTACATCTTTCCTTCAAGAAGCCTTCGCTAAGGCTGTTCTTGTGGAATTGGCAAAGGATATTTGGAAGCCCATAGGGCTATGGTGAAAAAGGAAATATCTTCCGTTCAAAACTGGAAAGAAGCTTTCTGAGAAACTGCTCTGTGTTCTATTAATTCATCTCACAGAGTTACATCTTTCCTTCAAGAAGCCTTCGCTAAGGCTGTTCTTGTGGAATTGGCAAAGGGATATTTGGAAGCCCCTACAGGGCTATGGTGAAAAAGGAAATATCTTCCTTTCAAATCTGGAAAGAAGCTTTTTGAGAAACTGCTCTGTGTCCTGTTAATTCATCTCACAGAGTTACATCTTTCCCTTCAAGAAGCCTTTCGCTAAGGCTGTTCTTGTAGAATTGGCAAAGTGATATTTGGAAGGCCATAGAGGGCTATTGTGAAAAAGGAAATATCTTCCGTTGAAAACCGGAAAGAAGCTTTCTGAGAAACTACTCTGTGTTCTATTAATTCACTTCACAGAGTTACATCTTTCCTTCAAAGCCTTCGCTAAGGCTGTTCTTGTGGAATTGGCAAAGTGATATTTGGAAGCCCATAGAGGGCTATGGTGAAAAAGGAAATATCTTCCGTTCAAAACTGGAAAGAAGCTTTCTGAGCAACTGCTCTGTGTTCTGCTAATTCATCTCCCAGAGTTACATCTTTCCCTTCAAGAAGCCTTTCGCTAAGGCTGTTCTTGTGGAATTGGCAAAGGGATATTTGGAAGCCCATAGAGGGCTATGGTGAAAAGGAAATATCTTCCTTTCAAAACTGGAAAGAAGCTTTCTGAAACTGCTCTGTGTTCTGTTAATTCATCTCACAGAGTTACATCTTTCCCTTCAAGATGCCTTTCGCTAAGACTGTTCTTTGGAATGGCAAAGTGATATTTGGAAGCCCATAGAGGGCTATGGTGAAAAAGGAAATATCTTCCGTTCAAACTGGAAAGAAGCTTTCTGAGAAACTGCTCTGTGTTCTGTTAATTCATCTCACAGAGTTACATCTTTCCGTTCAAGAGGCCTTTCGCTAAGGCTGTTCTTGTGGAATTGGCAAAGTGATATTTGGAAGCCCATAGAAGGCTATGGTGAAAAAGGAAATAGCTTCCGTTCAAAACTGGAAAGAAGCTTTCTGAGAAACTGCTCTGTGTTCTGTGAATTCGTCTCACAGAGTTACATCTTTCTCTTCAAGAAGCCTTTCGCTAAAGCTGTTCTTGAGGAATTGGCAAAGGGATATTTGGAAGCCCGTAGAGGGCTATGTTGAAAAAGGAAATATCTTCCGTTCAAAACTGGAAAGAAGCTTTCTGAGAATCTGCTCTGTGTTCTGTGAATTCATCTGACAGAGTTACATCCTTCCCTTCAAGAAGCCTTTCGCTAAGGCTGTTCTTGTGGAATTAGCAAAGGGATATTTGGAAGCCCAGAGGGCTATGGTGAAAAAGGAAATATCTTCCGTTCAAACTGGAAAGAAGCTTTCTGAGAAACTGCTCTGTGTTCTGTGAAATCATCTCACAGAGTTACATCTTTCCATTCAGCAAGCCTTTCGCTAAGGCTGTTCTTTTGGAATTGGCAAAGGGATATTTGGAAGCCCGTAGAGGGCTATGGTGAAAAAGGAAATATCTTCCGTTCAAAACTGGAAAGAAGCATTCTGAGAAACTGCTCTGTGTTCTGATAATTCATCTCACAGAGTTACATCTTTCCCTTCAAGAAGCCTTTCGCTAAGGCTGTTCTTGTGGAATTGGCAAAGGGATATTTGGAAGCCCATAGAGGGCTATGGTGAAAAAGGAAAGAGCTTCCGTTCAAAACTGGAAATAAGCCTTCTGAGAAACTGCTCTGTGTTCTGTGAATTCATCTCACAGAGTTACATCTTTCTCCTCAAGAAGCCTTTCGCTAAAGCTGTTCTTGAGGAATTGGCAAAGGGATATTTGGAAGCCCATAGAGGGCTATGGTGAAAAAGGAAATATCTTCCGTTCAAAACTGGAAAGAAGCTTTCTGAGAAACTGCTCTGTGTTCTGTGAATTCATCTCACAGAGTTACATCCTTCCCTTCAAGAGGCCTTTCGCTAAGGCTGTTCTTGTGGAATTGGCAAAGTGATATTTGGAAGCCCATGGAGGGCTATGGTGAAAAAGGAAATATCTTCCATTCAAACTGGAAAGAAGCTTCCTGAGAAACTGCTCCGTGTTCTGTGAAATCATCTCACAGAGTTACATCTCTCCATTCAGCAAGCCTTTCGCTAAGGCTGTTCTTGTGGAATTGGCAAAGGGATATTTGGAAGCCCGTAGAGGGCTATGGTGAAAAAGGAAATATCTTCCGTTCAAAACTGGAAAGAAGCATTCTGAGAAACTGCTCTGTGTTCTGTTAATTCATCTCACAGAGTTACATCTTTCCCTTCAAGAAGCCTTTCGCTAACGCTGTTCTTCTGGAATTGGCAAAGGGATATTTGGAAGCCCATAGAAGGCTATGGTGAAAAAGGAAATATCTTCCGTTCAAAACTGGAAATAAGCCTTCTGAGAAACTGCTCTGTGTTCTGTGAATTCGTCTCACAGAGTTACATCTTTCTCTTCAAGAAGCCTTTCGCTAAAGCTGTTCTTGAGGAATTGGCAAAGGGATATTTGGAAGCCCATAGAGGGCTATGTTGAAAAAGGAAATATCTTCCGTTCAAAACTGGAAAGAAGCTTTCTGAGAAACTGCTCTGTGTTCTGTGAATTCATCTGACAGAGTTACATCCTTCCCTTCAAGAAGCCTTTCGCTAAGGCTGTTCTTGTGGAATTGGCAAAGGGATATTTGGAAGCCCGTAGAGGGCTATGGTGAAAAAGGAAATATCTTCCGTTCAAAACTGGAAAGAAGCTTTCTGAGAAACTGCTCTGTGTTCTGTAAATTCATCTCACAGAGTTACATCTTTCCCTTCCAGAAGCCTTTCGCTAAGGCTGTTCTTGTGGAATTGGCAAAGGGATATTTGGAAGCCCATAGAGGGCTATGGTGAAAAAGGAAATATCTTCCGTTCAAAACTGGAAAGAAGCTTTCTGAGAAACTGCTCTGTGTTCTATTAATTCATCTCACAGAGTTACATCTTTCCCTTCAAGAAGCCTTTCGCTAAGGCTGTTCTTGTGGAATTGGCAAAGGGATATTTGGAAGCCCCTACAGGGCTATGGTGAAAAAGGAAATATCTTCCTTTCAAATCTGGAAAGAAGCTTTTTGAGAAACTGCTCTGTGTCCTGTTAATTCATCTCACAGAGTTACATCTTTCCCTTCAAGAAGCCTTTCGCTAAGGCTGTTCTTGTAGAATTGGCAAAGTGATATTTGGAAGGCCATAGAGGGCTATTGTGAAAAAGGAAATATCTTCCGTTGAAAACCGGAAAGAAGCTTTCTGAGAAACTACTCTGTGTTCTATTAATTCACTTCACAGAGTTACATCTTTCCCTTCAAGAAGCCTTTCGCTAAGGCTGTTCTTGTGGAATTGGCAAAGTGATATTTGGAAGCCCATAGAGGGCTATGGTGAAAAAGGAAATATCTTCCGTTCAAAACTGGAAAGAAGCTTTCTGAGCAACTGCTCTGTGTTCTGCTAATTCATCTCCCAGAGTTACATCTTTCCCTTCAAGAAGCCTTTCGCTAAGGCTGTTCTTGTGGAATTGGCAAAGGGATATTTGGAAGCCCATAGAGGGCTATGGTGAAAAAGGAAATATCTTCCTTTCAAAACTGGAAAGAAGCTTTCTAAGAAACTGCTCTGTGTTCTGTTAATTCATCTCACAGAGTTACATCTTTCCCTTCAAGATGCCTTTCGCTAAGACTGTTCTTTGGAATGGCAAAGTGATATTTGGAAGCCCATAGAGGGCTATGGTGAAAAAGGAAATATCTTCCGTTCAAACTGGAAAGAAGCTTTCTGAGAAACTGCTCTGTGTTCTGTTAATTCATCTCACAGAGTTACATCTTTCCGTTCAAGAGGCCTTTCGCTAAGGCTGTTCTTGTGGAATTGGCAAAGTGATATTTGGAAGCCCATAGAAGGCTATGTTGAAAAGGAAATATCTTCCGTTCAAAACTGGAAAGAAGCTTTCTGAGAATCTGCTCTGTGTTCTGTGAATTCATCTGACAGAGTTACATCCTTCCTTCAAGAAGCCTTTCGCTAAGGCTGTTCTTGTGGAATTGGCAAAGGATATTTGGAAGCCCGTGAGGGCTATGGTGAAAAAAGAAATATCTTCCGCTCGAAACTGGAAAGAAGCTTTCTGAGAAACTGCTCTGTGTTCTGTAATTCATCTCACAGAGTTACATCTTTCCTTCAAGAAACCTTTCGCTAAGGCTGTTCTTGTGGAATTAGCAAAGGGATATTTGGAAGCCCATAGAGGGCTATGGTGAAAAAGGAAATATCTTCCGTTCAAAACTGGAAAGAAGCTTTCTGAGAAACTGCTCTGTGTTCTATTAATTCATCTCACAGAGTTACATCTTTCCCTTCAAGAAGCCTTTCGCTAAGGCTGTTCTTGTGGAATTGGCAAAGGGATATTTGGAAGCCCATAGAGGGCTATGGTGAAAAAGGAAATATCTTCCTTTCAAATCTGGAAAGAAGCTTTTTGAGAAACTGCTCTGTTTACTGTTAATTCATCTCACAGAGTTACATCTTTCCCTTCAAGAAGCCTTTCGCTAAGGCTGTTCTTGTGGAATTGGCAAAGTGATATTTGGAAGCCCTTAGAGGGCTATGGTGAAAAAGGAAATATCTTCCGTTGAAAACCTGAAAGAAGCTTTCTGAGAAACTACTCTGTGTTCTATTAATTCATTTCACAGAGTTACATCTTTCCCTTTAAGAACCCTTTCGCTAAGGCTGTTCTTGTGGAATTGGCAAAGGGATATTTGGAAGCCCATAGAGGGCTATGGTGGAAAAGGAAATATGTTCCGTTCAAAAGTGGAAAGAAGCATTCTGAGAAACTGCTCTGTGTTCCTTTAATTCATCTCACAGAGTAACATCTTTCCCTTCAAGAAGCCTTTCGCTAAGGTGTTCTTGTGGAATTGGCAAAGCGATATTTGGAAGCCCATAGAGGGCTATGGTGAAAAAGGAAATATCATCCTTTCAAAACTGGAAAGAAGCTTTCTGAGAAACTGCTCTGTGTTCTGTTAATTCATCTCACAGAGTTACATCTTTCGCTTCAAGAAGCCTTTCGCTAAGGCTGTTCTTGTGGAATTGGCAAAGTGATATTTGGAAGCCCATAGAGGGCTATGGTGGAAAAGGAAATATCTTCCGTTCAAAACTGGAAAGAAGCTTTCTGAGAAACTGCTATGTGTTCTGTAATTCATCTCACAGAGTTTCATCTTTCCCTTCAAGAAGCCTGTCGCTAAGGCTGTTCTTGTGGAATTGGCAAAGTGATATTTGGAAGCCCATAGAGGGCTATGGTGAAAAAGGAAATATCTTCCGTTCAAAACTGGAAAGAAGCTTTCTGAGAAACTGCTCTGTGTTCTGTTAATTCATCTCACAGAGTTACATCTTTCGCTTCAAGAAGCCTTCGCTAAGGCTGTTCTTGTGGAATTGGCAAAGGATATTTGGAAGCCCATAGAGGGCTATGGTGAAAAGGAAATATCTTCCGTTCAAAACTGGAAAGAAGCTTGAGAAACTGCTATGTGTTCTGTAATTCATCTCACAGAGTTTCATCTTTCCTTCAAGAAGCCTGTCGCTAAGGCTGTTCTTGTGGAATTGGCAAAGTGATATTTGGAAGCCCATAGAGGGCTATGGTGAAAAGGAAATATCTTCCGCTCAAAACTGGAAAAAGCTTTCTGAGAAACTGCTCTGTGTTCTGTTAATTCATCTCACAGAGTTACATCTTTCCCTTCAAGAAGCCTTTCGCTAAGGCTGTTCTTGTGGAATTGGCAGAGGGATATTTGGAAGCCCATAGAGGGCTATGGTGAAAAAGGGAATATCTTCCGTTGAAAACTGGAAAGAAGCTTTCTGAGAAACTGCTCTGTGTTCTGTGAATTCATCTCACAGAGTTACATCTTTCCCTTCAAGAAGCCTTTCGCTAAGGCTGTTCTTGTGGAATTGGCAAAGGGATATTTGGAAGGCCATAGAGTTCTATGGTGGAAAAGGAAATATCTTCCTTTCAAAACTGGAAAGAAGCTTTCTGAGAAACTGCTCTGTGTTCTCTTAATTCATCTCACAGAGTTACATCTTTCCTTCAAGAACACTTTCGCTAAGGCTGTTTTGTGGAATTGGCAAAGGGATATTTGGAAGCCCCTAGAGGGCTATGGTGAAAAGGAATATCTTCCGCTCAAAACTGAAAGAAGCTTTCTGAGAAACTCTGTGTTCTGTGAATTCATCTCACAGAGTTACATCTTTCCTTCAAGAAGCCTTTCGCTAAGGCTGTTCTTGTGGAATTGGCAAAGGATATTTGGAAGCCCATAGAGTTCTATGGTGGAAAAGGAAATATGTTTCGTTCAAAACTGGAAAGAAGCATTCTGAGAAACTGCTCTGTGTTCTGTGAATTCATCTCACAGAGTTACATCTTTCCTTCAAGAAGCCTTTCGCTAAGGCTGTTCTTGTGGAATTGGCAAAG
Source organism: Erythrocebus patas (assembly GCA_023783455.1). Lineage (NCBI taxonomy): Eukaryota > Metazoa > Chordata > Mammalia > Primates > Cercopithecidae > Erythrocebus > Erythrocebus patas. Next base: position 4,233 of record JAKFHT010002747.1, on the reverse strand, counting down.
GATATTTGGAAGCCCATAGAGGACTATGGTGAAAAGGAAATATCTTCCGCTCAAAACTGGAAAGAAGCTTTCTGAGAAACTGCTATGTGTTCTGTAATTCATCTCACAGAGTTACATCTTTCCTTCAGAAGCCTTTCGCTAAGGCTGTTCTTGTGGAATTAGCAGAGGATATTTGGAAGCCCATAGAGGGCAATGGTGAAAAAGGAAATATCTTCCGTTCAAAACTGGAAAGAAACTTTCTGAGAAACTGCTCTGTGTTCTGTTAATTCATCTCACAGAGTTACATCTTTCCTTCAAGAAGCCTTTCGCTAAGGCTGTTCTTGTGGAATTAGCAGAGGATATTTGGAAGCCCATAGAGGGCTATGGTGAAAAAGGGAATATCTTCCATTCAAAACTGGAAAGAAGCTTTCTGAGAAACTGCTCTGTGTTCTGTGAATTCATCTCACAGAGTTACATCTTTCCCTTCAAGAAGACTTTCGATAAGGCTGTTCTTGTGGAATTGGCAGAGGGATATTTGGAAGCCCATAGAGGGCAATGGTGAAAAAGGAAATATCTTCCGTTCAAAACTCGAAAGAAGCTTTCTGAGGAACTGCTCTGTGTTCTGTTAATTCATCTCACAGAGTTACATCTTTCCTTCAAGAAGCCTTTTGCTAAGGCTGTTCTTGTGGAATTAGCAAAGGGATATTTGGAAGCCCATAGAGGGCTATGGTGGAAAAATATCTTCCGTTCAAAACTGGAAAGAAGCTTTCTGAGAAACTGCTATGTGTTCTGTAATTCATCTCACAGAGTTACATCTTTCCTTCAGAAGCCTTTCGCTAAGGCTGTTCTTGTGGAATTGGCAAAGGGATATTTGGAAGCCCATAGAGGCCATGGTGAAAAAGGAAATATCTTCCGTTCAAAACTGGAAAAAGCTTTCTGAGAAACTGCTCTGTGTTCTCTTAATTCATCTCACAGAGTTACATCTTTCCTTCAAGAAGCCTTTTGCTAAGGCTGTTCTTGTGGAATTAGCAGAGGATATTTGGAAGCCCATAGAGGACTATGGTGAAAAAGGAAATATCTTCCGTTCAAAACTGGAAAGAAGGTTTTGAGAAACTGCTCTGTGTTCTGTTAATTCATCTCACAGAGTTACATCTTTCCTTCAAGAAGCCTTTTGCTAAGGCTGTTCTTGTGGAATTAGCAAAGGATATTTGGAAGCCCATAGAGGGCTATGGTGAAAAGGAATATCTTCCGTTCAAAACTGAAAGAAGCTTTCTGAGAAACTGCTCTGTGTTCTGTTAATTCATCTCACAGAGTTACATCTTTCCCTTCAAGAAGCCTTTCGCTAAGGCTGTTCTTGTGGAATTGGCAAAGGGATATTTGGAAGGCCATAGAGTTCTATGGTGAAAAAGGAAATATCTTCCGTTCAAAACTGGAAAGAAGCTTGAGAAACTGCTCTGTGTTCTCTTAATTCATCTCACAGAGTTACATCTTTCCTTCAAGAACACTTTCGCTAAGGCTGTTCTTGTGGAATTGGCAAAGTGATATTTGGAAGCCCATAGAGGCCATGGTGAAAAGAAATATCTTCCGTTCAAAACTGGAAAGAAGCTTTCTGAGAAACTGCTCTGTGTTCTGTTAATTCATCTCACAGAGTTACATCTTTCCCTTCAAGAAGCCTTTCGCTAAGGCTGTTCTTGTGGAATTGGCAGAGGGATATTTGGAAGCCCATAGAGGGCTATGGTGAAAAAGGGAATATCTTCCGTTCAAAACTGGAAAGAAGCTTTCTGAGAAACTGCTCTGTGTTCTGTGAATTCATCTCACAGAGTTACATCTTTCCCTTCAAGAAGCCTTTCGCTAAGGCTGTTCTTGTGGAATTGGCAAAGGGATATTTGGAAGGCCATAGAGTTCTATGGTGGAAAAGGAAATATCTTCCGTTCAAAACTGGAAAGAAGCTTTCTGAGAAACTGCTCTGTGTTCTCTTAATTCATCTCACAGAGTTACATCTTTCCCTTCAAGAACACTTTCGCTAAGGCTGTTTTGTGGAATTGGCAAAGGGATATTTGGAAGCCCCTAGAGGGCTATGGTGAAAAAAGAAATATCTTCCGTTCTAAACTGGAAAGAAGCTTTCTGAGAAACTGCTCTGTGTTCTGTGAATTCATCTCACAGAGTTACATCTTTCCCTTCAAGAAGCCTTTCGCTAAGGCTGTTCTTGTGGAATTGGCAAAGGGATATTTAGAAGCCCATAGAGGGCTATGGTGAAAAAGGAAATATCTTCCGTTCAAAACTGGAAAGAAGCTTTCTGAGAAACTGCTCTGTGTTCTGTTAATTCATCTCACAGAGTTACATCTTTCCCTTCCAGAAGCCTTTCGCTAAGGCAGTTCTTGTGTAATTGGCAAAGGGATATTTGGAAGCCCATTGAGGGCTATGGTGTAAAAGGAAATATCTTCAGTTCAAAACTGGAAAGAAGCTTTCTGAGAAACTGCTCTGTGTTCTGTTAATTCAACTCACAGAGTTACATCTTTCCCTTCAAGAAGCCTTTCGCTAAGGCTGTTCTTGTGGAATTGGCAAAGGGATCTTTGGAAGCCCATAGAGGGCTTTGGTGAAAAAGGAAATATCATCCTTTCAAAACTGGAAAGAAGCTTTTGAGAAACTGCTCTGTGTTCTGTTAATTCATCTCACAGAGTTACATCTTTCCCTTCAAGAAGCCTTTCCCTAAGGCTGTTCTTGTGGAATTGGCAAAGTGATATTTGGAAGCCCTTAGAGGGCTATGGTGGAAAAGGAAATATCTTCCGTTCAAAACTTGAAAGAAGCTTTCTGAGAACCTGCTCTGTATTCTGTTAATTCATCTCACAGAGTTACATCTTTCCCTTCAAGAAGCTTTTCGCTAAGTCTGTTCTTGTGGAATTGGCAAAGGGATATTTGGAAGCCCATAGAGGGCTATGGTGAAAAAGGAAATATCTTCCGTTCAAAACTGGAAAGAAGCTTTCTGCGAAACTGCTATGTGTTCTGTAATTCATCTCACAGAGTTACATCTTTCCCTTCCAGAAGCCTTTCGCTAAGGCTGTTCTTGTGGAATTGGCAAAGTGATATTTGGAAGCCCATAGAGGGCCATGGTGAAAAAGGAAATATCTTCCGTTCAAAAGGGGAAAGAAGCTTTCTGAGAAACTGCTCTGTGTTCTGTTAATTCATCTCACAGAGTTACATCTTTCCCTTCAAGAAGCCTTTTGCTAAGGCTGTTCTTGTGGAATTCGCAGAGGGATATTTGGCAGCCCATAGAGGGCTGTGGTGAAAAAGGGAATATCTTCCGTTCAAAACTGAAAAGAAGCTTTCTGAGAAACTGCTCTGTGTTCTGTGAATTCATCTCACAGAGTTACATCTTTCCCTTCAAGAAGCCTTTCGCTAAGGCTGTTCTTGTGGAATTGGCAAAGGGATCTTTGGAAGCCCATAGAGGGCTTTGGTGAAAAAGGAAATATCATCCTTTCAAAACTGGAAAGAAGGTTTTGAGAAACTGCTCTGTGTTCTGTTAATTCATCTCACAGAGTTACATGTTTCCCTTCAAGAAGCCTTTCTCTAAGGCTGTTCTTGTGGAATTGGCAAAGGGATATTTGGAAGCCCCTAGAGGGCTATGGTGAAAAAGGAAATATCTTCCGTTCAAAACTGGAAAGAAGCTTTCTGAGAAACTGCTCTGTGTTCTGTGAATTCATCTCACAGAGTTACATCTTTCCCTTCAAGAAGCCTTTTGCTAAGGCTGTTCTTGTGGAATTGGCAAAGTGATATTTGGAAGCCCTTAGAGGGCTATGGTGAAAAAGTAAATATCTTCCGTTCAAAACTGAAAAGAAGCTTTCTGAGAAACTGCTCTGTGTTCTGTTAATTCATCTCACAGAGTTACATCTTTCCCTTCAAAAAGCCTTTCGATAAGGCTGTTCTTGTGGAATTGGCAGAGGGATATTTGGAAGCCCATTTGGGGCTATGGTGAAAAGGAAATATCTTCCGTTCAAAACTGGAAAGAAGCTTTCTGAGAAACTGCTCTGTGTTCCGTTAATGCATCTCACAGAGTTATCTTTCCCTTCAAGAAGCCTTTCGATAAGGCTGTTCTTGTGGAATTAGCAGAGGGATATCTGGAAGCCCATAGAGGGCAATGGTGAAAAGGAAATATCTTCCGTTCAAAACTCGAAAAAAGCTTTCTGAGAAACTGCTCTGTGTTCTGTAATTCATCTCACAGAGTTACATCTTTCCTTCAAGTAGCCTTTCGCTAAG
>JAKFHT010002745.1:0-13927 GCA_023783455.1 Erythrocebus patas | reverse complement strand
ATCTTCCGTTCAAACTGGAAAGAAGCTTGAGAAACTGCTCTGTGTTCTGTTAATTCATCTCACAGAGTTACATCTTTCCTTCAAGAAGCCTTTCGCTAAGGCTGTTCTTGTGAATTGGCAAAGGATATTTGAAGCCCATAGAGGCTATGGTGAAAAGGAAATATCTTCCTTTCAAAACTGGAAAGAAGCTTTCTGAGAAACTGCTCTGTGTTCTGAATTCTTCTCACAGAGTTACATCTTTCCTTCAAGAAGTTTTCGCTAAGGCTGTTCTTGTGGAATTGGCAAGGATATTTGGAAGCCCATAGGGCTATGGTGAAAAGGAAATATCTTCCGTTCAAAACTGGAAAGAAGCTTGAGAAACTGCTCTGTGTTCTGAATTCATCTCACAGAGTTACATCTTTCCTTCAAGAAGCCTTCGCTAAGGCTGTTCTTGTGGAATGGCAAAGGATATTTGAAGCCCATAGAGGGCTATGGTGAAAAGGAAATATCTTCCGCTTCAAAACTGGAAAGAAGCTTTCTGAGAAACTGTTCTGTGTTCTGTTAGTTCATCTCACAGAGTTACATCTTTCCTTCAAGAAGCCTTTCGCTAAGGCTGTTCTTGTGGAATTGGCAAGGATATTTGGAAGCCCATAGAGGGCTATGGTGAAAAGGAAATATCTTCCGCTCAAAACTGAAAGAAGCTTGAGAAACTGCTCTGTGTTCTCTGAATTCATCTCACAGAGTTACATCTTTCCTTCAAGAAGCCTTTCGCTAAGGCTGTTCTTGTGGAATTGGCAAAGGATATTTGGAAGCCCATAGAGGGCTATGGTGAAAAGGAAATATCTTCCGCTCAAAACTGGAAAGAAGCTTGAGAAACTGTTCTGTGTTCTGTTAGTTCATCTCACAGAGTTACATCTTTCCTTCAAGAAGCCTTTCGCTAAGGCTGTTCTTGTGGAACTGGCAAAGGATATTTGGAAGCCCATAGAGGGCTATGGTGAAAAGGAAATATCTTCCGCTTCAAAACTGGAAAGAAGCTTGAGAAACTGCTCTGTGTTCTGAATTCATCTCACAGAGTTACATCTTTCCTTCAAGAAGCCTTCGCTAAGGCTGTTCTTGTGGAATTGGCAAGGATATTTGGAAGCCCATAGAGGGCTATGGTGAAAAGGAAATATCTTCCTTTCAAAACTGGAAAGAAGCTTGAGAAACTGCTCTGTGTTCTGTTAATTCATCTCACAGAGTTACATCTTTCCTTCAAGAAGCCTTCGCTAAGGCTGTTCTTGTGGAATGGCAAAGGATATTTGGAAGCCCATAGAGGGCTATGGTGAAAAGGAAATATCTTCCGCTCAACACTGGAAAGAAGCTTGAGAAACTGCTCTGTGTTCTCTGAATTCATCTCACAGAGTTACATCTTTCCTTCAAGAAGCCTTTCGCTAAGGCTGTTCTTGTGGAACTGGCAAAGGATATTTGGAAGCCCATAGAGGGCTATGGTGAAAAGGAAATATCTTCCGCTTCAAAACTGGAAAGAAGCTTTCTGAGAAACTGCTCTGTGTTCTGTTAATTCATCTCACAGAGTTACATCTTTCCTTCAAGAAGCCTTTCGCTAAGGCTGTTCTTGTGGAATTGGCAAGGATATTTGGAAGCCCACAGAGGGCTATGGTGAAAAGGAAATATCTTCCGCTCAAAACTGGAAAGAAGCTTTCTGAGAAACTGCTCTGTGTTCTGTTAATTCATCTCACAGAGTTACATCTTTCCTTCAAGAAGCCTTCGCTAAGGCTGTTCTTGTGAATTGGCAAAGGATATTTGGAAGCCCATAGAGGGCTATGGTGAAAAGGAAATATCTTCCGCTCAAAACTGGAAAGAAGCTTGAGAAACTGCTCTGTGTTCTCTGAATTCATCTCACAGAGTTACATCTTTCCTTCAAGAAGCCTTCGCTAAGGCTGTTCTTGTGGAATTGGCAAAGGATATTTGGAAGCCCATAGAGGGCTATGGTGAAAAGGAAATATCTTCCGCTCAGAACTGGAAAGAAGCTTGAGAAACTGCTCTGTGTTCTCTGAATTCTTCTCACAGAGTTACATCTTTCCTTCAAGAAGCCTTTCGCTAAGGCTGTTCTTGTGGAATTGGCAAAGGATATTTGGAAGCCCACAGAGGGCTATGGTGAAAAGGAAATATCTTCCGCTCAAAACTGGAAAGAAGCTTTCTGAGAAACTGTTCTGTGTTCTGTTAGTTCATCTCACAGAGTTACATCTTTCCTTCAAGAAGCCTTTCGCTAAGGCTGTTCTTGTGGAATTGGCAAAGGATATTTGGAAGCCCATAGAGGGCTATGGTGAAAAAGGAAATATCTTCCGCTCAAAACTGAAAGAAGCTTGAGAAACTGCTCTGTGTTCTCTGAATTCTTCTCACAGAGTTACATCTTTCCTTCAAGAAGCCTTTCGCTAAGGCTGTTCTTGTGGAATTGGCAAAGGATATTTGGAAGCCCATAGAGGGCTATGGTGAAAAGGAAATATCTTCCGCTCAGAACTGGAAAGAAGCTTTCTGAGAAACTGTTCTGTGTTCTGTTAGTTCATCTCACAGAGTTACATCTTTCCTTCAAGAAGCCTTCGCTAAGGCTGTTCTTGTGGAATTGGCAAAGGATATTTGAAGCCCATAGAGGGCTATGGTGAAAAGGAAATATCTTCCGCTCAAAACTGGAAAGAAGCTTTCTGAGAAACTGCTCTGTGTTTTCTGAATTCTTCTCACAGAGTTACATCTTTCCTTCAAGAAGCCTTCGCTAAGGCTGTTCTTGTGGAATTGGCAAGGATATTTGGAAGCCCATAGAGGGCTATGGTGAAAAGGAAATATCTTCCGCTCAAAACTGAAAGAAGCTTGAGAAACTGCTCTGTGTTCTCTGAATTCTTCTCACAGAGTTACATCTTTCCTTCAAAAGCCTTTCGCTAAGGCTGTTCTTGTGGAATGGCAAAGGATATTTGAAGCCCATAGAGGGCTATGGTGAAAAGGAAATATCTTCCGCTCAAAACTGGAAAGAAGCTTTCTGAGAAACTGTTCTGTGTTCTGTTAGTTCATCTCACAGAGTTACATCTTTCCTTCAAGAAGCCTTTCGCTAAGGCTGTTCTTGTGGAATTGGCAAAGGATATTTGGAAGCCCATAGAGGGCTATGGTGAAAAAGGAAATATCTTCCGCTCAAAACTGGAAAGAAGCTTGAGAAACTGTTCTGTGTTCTGTTAGTTCATCTCACAGAGTTACATCTTTCCTTCAAGAAGCCTTCGCTAAGGCTGTTCTTGTGGAACTGGCAAAGGATATTTGGAAGCCCATAGAGGGCTATGGTGAAAAAGGAAATATCTTCCGCTCAAAACTGGAAAGAAGCTTGAGAAACTGCTCTGTGTTCTCTGAATTCTTCCCACAGAGTTACATCTTTCCTTCAAGAAGCCTTTCGCCAAGGCTGTTCTTGTGGAACTGGCAAAGGATATTTGGAAGCCCATAGAGGGCTATGGTGAAAAAGGAAATATCTTCCGCTTCAAAACTGGAAAGAAGCTTGAGAAACTGCTCTGTGTTCTCTGAATTCTTCCCACAGAGTTACATCTTTCCTTCAAGAAGCCTTTCGCTAAGGCTATTCTTGTGGAACTGGCAAAGGATATTTGGAAGCCCATAGAGGGCTATGGTGAAAAAGGAAATATCTTCCTTTCAAAACTGGAAAGAAGCTTGAGAAACTGCTCTGTGTTCTGTTAATTCATCTCACAGAGTTACATCTTTCCTTCAAGAAGCCTTTCGCTAAGGCTGTTCTTGTGGAATTGGCAAGGATATTTGGAAGCCCACAGAGGGCTATGGTGAAAAAGGAAATATCTTCCGCTCAAAACTGGAAAGAAGCTTTCTGAGAAACTGCTCTGTGTTCTGTTAATTCATCTCACAGAGTTACATCTTTCCTTCAAGAAGCCTTTCGCCAAGGCTGTTCTTGTGGAATTGGCAAAGGATATTTGGAAGCCCATAGAGGGCTATGGTGAAAAAGGAAATATCTTCCGCTCAAAACTGGAAAGAAGCTTGAGAAACTGCTCTGTGTTCTCTGAATTCTTCTCACAGAGTTACATCTTTCCTTCAAGAAGCCTTCGCTAAGGCTGTTCTTGTGGAATTGGCAAAGGATATTTGGAAGCCCATAGAGGGCTATGGTGAAAAAGGAAATATCTTCCGCTCAAAACTGGAAAGAAGCTTGAGAAACTGTTCTGTGTTCTGTTAGTTCATCTCACAGAGTTACATCTTTCCTTCAAGAAGCCTTCGCTAAGGCTGTTCTTGTGGAATTTGCAAAGGATATTTGGAAGCCCTTAGAGGGCTATGGTGAAAAAGGAAATATCTTCCGTTCAAAACTGGAAAGAAGCTTGAGAAACTGCTCTGTGTTCTGTTAATTCATCTCACAGAGTTACATCTTTCCTTCAAGAAGCCTTTCGCTAAGGCTGTTCTTGTGGAATTTGCAAAGGATATTTGGAAGCCCATAGAGGGCTATGGTGAAAAAGGAAATATCTTCCGCTCAAAACTGGAAAGAAGCTTGAGAAACTGTTCTGTGTTCTGTTAGTTCATCTCACAGAGTTACATCTTTCCTTCAAGAAGCCTTTCGCTAAGGCTGTTCTTGTGGAATTTGCAAAGGATATTTGGAAGCCCTTAGAGGGCTATGGTGAAAAAGGAAATATCTTCCGCTCAAAACTGGAAAGAAGCTTGAGAAACTGCTCTGTGTTCTGTTAATTCATCTCACAGAGTTACATCTTTCCTTCAAGAAGCCTTTCGCTAAGGCTGTTCTTGTGGAATTTGCAAAGGATATTTGGAAGCCCACAGAGGGCTATGGTGAAAAAGGAAATATCTTCCGCTCAAAACTGGAAAGAAGCTTGAGAAACTGTTCTGTGTTCTGTTAGTTCATCTCACAGAGTTACATCTTTCCTTCAAGAAGCCTTTCGCTAAGGCTGTTCTTGTGGAATGGCAAAGGATATTTGGAAGCCCATAGAGGGCTATGGTGAAAAAGGAAATATCTTCCGCTTCAAAACTGGAAAGAAGCTTGAGAAACTGCTCTGTGTTCTGTTAATTCATCTCACAGAGTTACATCTTTCCTTCAAGAAGCCTTCGCTAAGGCTGTTCTTGTGGAATTGGCAAGGATATTTGGAAGCCCATAGAGGGCTATGGTGAAAAAGGAAATATCTTCCGCTCAACACTGGAAAGAAGCTTGAGAAACTGCTCTGTGTTCTGAATTCATCTCACAGAGTTACATCTTTCCTTCAAGAAGCCTTTCGCTAAGGCTGTTCTTGTGGAATTTGCAAAGGATATTTGGAAGCCCATAGAGGGCTATGGTGAAAAGGAAATATCTTCCTTTCAAAACTGGAAAGAAGCTTTCTGAGAAACTGCTCTGTGTTCTGTTAATTCATCTCACAGAGTTACATCTTTCCTTCAAGAAGCCTTTCGCTAAGGCTGTTCTTGTGGAATTGGCAAAGGATATTTGGAAGCCCACAGAGGGCTATGGTGAAAAAGGAAATATCTTCCGCTCCAAACTGGAAAGAAGCTTGAGAAACTGCTCTGTGTTCTGTTAATTCATCTCACAGAGTTACATCTTTCCTTCAAGAAGCCTTTCGCTAAGGCTGTTCTTGTGGAATTGGCAAAGGATATTTGGAAGCCCATAGAGGCTATGGTGAAAAAGGAAATATCTTCCGCTCAAAACTGGAAAGAAGCTTGAGAAACTGTTCTGTGTTCTGTTAGTTCATCTCACAGAGTTACATCTTTCCTTCAAGAAGCCTTTCGCTAAGGCTGTTCTTGTGGAACTGGCAAAGGATATTTGGAAGCCCATAGAGGGCTATGGTGAAAAGGAAATATCTTCCGCTCAAAACTGGAAAGAAGCTTGAGAAACTGCTCTGTGTTCTGTTAGTTCATCTCACAGAGTTACATCTTTCCTTCAAGAAGCCTTTCGCCAAGGCTGTTCTTGTGGAATTGGCAAAGTGATATTTGGAAGCCCATAGAGGGCTATGGTGAAAAAGGAAATATCTTCCGCTCAACACTGGAAAGAAGCTTGAGAAACTGCTCTGTGTTCTCTGAATTCATCTCACAGAGTTACATCTTTCCTTCAAGAAGCCTTCGCTAAGGCTGTTCTTGTGGAATTGGCAAAGGATATTTGGAAGCCCATAGAGGGCTATGGTGAAAAAGGAAATATCTTCCGCTCAAAACTGGAAAGAAGCTTGAGAAACTGTTCTGTGTTCTGTTAGTTCATCTCACAGAGTTACATCTTTCCTTCAAGAAGCCTTTCGCTAAGGCTGTTCTTGTGGAATGGCAAAGGATATTTGGAAGCCCATAGAGGGCTATGGTGAAAAGGAAATATCTTCCGCTCAAAACTGGAAAGAAGCTTTCTGAGAAACTGCTCTGTGTTCTCTGAATTCTTCTCACAGAGTTACATCTTTCCTTCAAGAAGCCTTTCGCTAAGGCTGTTCTTGTGGAATTGGCAAAGGATATTTGGAAGCCCATAGAGGGCTATGGTGAAAAAGGAAATATCTTCCGCTTCAAAACTGGAAAGAAGCTTTCTGAGAAACTGCTCTGTGTTCTGTTAATTCATCTCACAGAGTTACATCTTTCCTTCAAGAAGCCTTCGCTAAGGCTGTTCTTGTGGAATTGGCAAAGGATATTTGGAAGCCCATAGAGGGCTATGGTGAAAAAGGAAATATCTTCCGCTCAAAACTGGAAAGAAGCTTGAGAAACTGCTCTGTGTTCTCTGAATTCATCTCACAGAGTTACATCTTTCCTTCAAGAAGCCTTTCGCTAAGGCTGTTCTTGTGGAATTGGCAAAGGATATTTGGAAGCCCATAGAGGGCTATGGTGAAAAAGGAAATATCTTCCGCTCCAAACTGGAAAGAAGCTTGAGAAACTGCTCTGTGTTCTGTTAATTCATCTCACAGAGTTACATCTTTCCTTCAAGAAGCCTTTCGCTAAGGCTGTTCTTGTGGAATTTGCAAAGGATATTTGGAAGCCCATAGAGGGCTATGGTGAAAAAGGAAATATCTTCCGCTCAAAACTGGAAAGAAGCTTGAGAAACTGCTCTGTGTTCTCTGAATTCATCTCACAGAGTTACATCTTTCCTTCAAGAAGCCTTTCGCTAAGGCTGTTCTTGTGGAATTGGCAAAGGATATTTGGAAGCCCATAGAGGGCTATGGTGAAAAAGGAAATATCTTCCGCTCCAAACTGGAAAGAAGCTTTCTGAGAAACTGCTCTGTGTTCTGTTAATTCATCTCACAGAGTTACATCTTTCCTTCAAGAAGCCTTTCGCTAAGGCTGTTCTTGTGGAATTGGCAAAGGATATTTGGAAGCCCATAGAGGGCTATGGTGAAAAAGGAAATATCTTCCGCTCAAAACTGGAAAGAAGCTTTCTGAGAAACTGTTCTGTGTTCTGTTAGTTCATCTCACAGAGTTACATCTTTCCTTCAAGAAGCCTTCGCTAAGGCTGTTCTTGTGGAATGGCAAAGGATATTTGGAAGCCCATAGAGGGCTATGGTGAAAAAGGAAATATCTTCCTTTCAAAACTGGAAAGAAGCTTGAGAAACTGCTCTGTGTTCTGTTAATTCATCTCACAGAGTTACATCTTTCCTTCAAGAAGCCTTTCGCCAAGGCTGTTCTTGTGGAATTGGCAAAGGATATTTGAAGCCCATAGAGGGCTATGGTGAAAAGGAAATATCTTCCGCTCCAAACTGGAAAGAAGCTTGAGAAACTGCTCTGTGTTCTGTTAATTCATCTCACAGAGTTACATCTTTCCTTCAAGAAGCCTTCGCTAAGGCTGTTCTTGTGGAATTGCAAAGGATATTTGGAAGCCCATAGAGGGCTATGGTGAAAAGGAAATATCTTCCGTTCAAAACTGGAAAGAAGCTTTCTGAGAAACTGCTCTGTGTTCTCTGAATTCATCTCACAGAGTTACATCTTCCTTCAAGAAGCCTTTCGCTAAGGCTGTTCTTGTGGAATTGGCAAGGATATTTGGAAGCCCATAGAGGGCTATGGTGAAAAGGAAATATCTTCCGCTCCAAACTGGAAAGAAGCTTGAGAAACTGCTCTGTGTTCTGTTAATTCATCTCACAGAGTTACATCTTTCCTTCAAGAAGCCTTTCGCTAAGGCTGTTCTTGTGGAATTGGCAAGGATATTTGGAAGCCCACAGAGGGCTATGGTGAAAAGGAAATATCTTCCGCTCAGAACTGGAAAGAAGCTTTCTGAGAAACTGCTCTGTGTTCTCTGAATTCTTCTCACAGAGTTACATCTTTCCTTCAAAAGCCTTTCGCTAAGGCTGTTCTTGTGGAATTGGCAAGGATATTTGGAAGCCCATAGAGGGCTATGGTGAAAAGGAAATATCTTCCGCTCCAAACTGGAAAGAAGCTTTCTGAGAAACTGCTCTGTGTTCTGTTAATTCATCTCACAGAGTTACATCTTTCCTTCAAGAAGCCTTCGCTAAGGCTGTTCTTGTGGAATTGCAAAGGATATTTGGAAGCCCATAGAGGGCTATGGTGAAAAGGAAATATCTTCCGTTCAAAACTGGAAAGAAGCTTTCTGAGAAACTGCTCTGTGTTCTCTGAATTCTTCTCACAGAGTTACATCTTTCCTTCAAGAAGCCTTTCGCTAAGGCTGTTCTTGTGGAATTGGCAAGGATATTTGGAAGCCCATAGAGGGCTATGGTGAAAAGGAAATATCTTCCGCTCAAAACTGGAAAGAAGCTTTCTGAGAAACTGTTCTGTGTTCTGTTAGTTCATCTCACAGAGTTACATCTTCCTTCAAGAAGCCTTTCGCTAAGGCTGTTCTTGTGGAACTGGCAAAGGATATTTGGAAGCCCATAGAGGGCTATGGTGAAAAGGAAATATCTTCCGCTCAAAACTGGAAAGAAGCTTGAGAAACTGTTCTGTGTTCTGTTAGTTCATCTCACAGAGTTACATCTTTCCTTCAAGAAGCCTTTCGCTAAGGCTGTTCTTGTGGAATTGGCAAAGGATATTTGGAAGCCCATAGAGGGCTATGGTGAAAAGGAAATATCTTCCGCTCAAAACTGGAAAGAAGCTTGAGAAACTGTTCTGTGTTCTGTTAGTTCATCTCACAGAGTTACATCTTTCCTTCAAGAAGCCTTTCGCTAAGGCTGTTCTTGTGGAACTGGCAAAGGATATTTGGAAGCCCACAGAGGGCTATGGTGAAAAGGAAATATCTTCCGCTCAAAACTGGAAAGAAGCTTGAGAAACTGTTCTGTGTTCTGTTAGTTCATCTCACAGAGTTACATCTTTCCTTCAAGAAGCCTTTCGCTAAGGCTGTTCTTGTGGAATTGGCAAAGGATATTTGGAAGCCCATAGAGGGCTATGGTGAAAAGGAAATATCTTCCGCTCAAAACTGGAAAGAAGCTTGAGAAACTGTTCTGTGTTCTGTTAGTTCATCTCACAGAGTTACATCTTTCCTTCAAGAAGCCTTTCGCTAAGGCTGTTCTTGTGGAATTGGCAAAGGATATTTGGAAGCCCATAGAGGGCTATGGTGAAAAGGAAATATCTTCCGCTCAAAACTGGAAAGAAGCTTGAGAAACTGTTCTGTGTTCTGTTAGTTCATCTCACAGAGTTACATCTTTCCTTCAAGAAGCCTTTCGCTAAGGCTGTTCTTGTGGAAATGGAAAAGGATATTTGGAAGCCCATAGAGGGCTATGGTGAAAAGGAAATATCTTCCGCTCAAAACTGGAAAGAAGCTTGAGAAACTGCTCTGTGTTCTCTGAATTCTTCTCACAGAGTTACATCTTTCCTTCAAGAAGCCTTCGCTAAGGCTGTTCTTGTGGAATTGGCAAAGGATATTTGGAAGCCCATAGAGGGCTATGGTGAAAAGGAAATATCTTCCGCTCAAAACTGGAAAGAAGCTTGAGAAACTGCTCTGTGTTCTCTGAATTCTTCCCACAGAGTTACATCTTTCCTTCAAGAAGCCTTTCGCTAAGGCTGTTCTTGTGGAACTGGCAAAGGATATTTGGAAGCCCATAGAGGGCTATGGTGAAAAGGAAATATCTTCCGCTCAAAACTGGAAAGAAGCTTGAGAAACTGCTCTGTGTTCTGTTAATTCATCTCACAGAGTTACATCTTTCCTTCAAGAAGCCTTTCGCTAAGGCTGTTCTTGTGGAATTGGCAAAGGATATTTGGAAGCCCAGAGGGCTATGGTGAAAAGGAAATATCTTCCGCTCCAAACTGGAAAGAAGCTTGAGAAACTGCTCTGTGTTCTGTTAATTCATCTCACAGAGTTACATCTTTCCTTCAAGAAGCCTTTCGCTAAGGCTGTTCTTGTGGAATTGGCAAAGGATATTTGGAAGCCCATAGAGGCTATGGTGAAAAGGAAATATCTTCCGCTCAAAACTGGAAAGAAGCTTGAGAAACTGTTCTGTGTTCTGTTAGTTCATCTCACAGAGTTACATCTTTCCTTCAAGAAGCCTTTCGCTAAGGCTGTTCTTGTGGAACTGGCAAAGGATATTTGGAAGCCCATAGAGGGCTATGGTGAAAAGGAAATATCTTCCGCTCAAAACTGGAAAGAAGCTTGAGAAACTGCTCTGTGTTCTGTTAGTTCATCTCACAGAGTTACATCTTTCCTTCAAGAAGCCTTTCGCCAAGGCTGTTCTTGTGGAATTGGCAAAGGATATTTGGAAGCCCATAGAGGGCTATGGTGAAAAGGAAATATCTTCCGCTCAACACTGGAAAGAAGCTTTCTGAGAAACTGCTCTGTGTTCTCTGAATTCATCTCACAGAGTTACATCTTTCCTTCAAGAAGCCTTTCGCCAAGGCTGTTCTTGTGGAATTGGCAAAGGATATTTGAAGCCCATAGAGGGCTATGGTGAAAAGGAAATATCTTCCGCTCAAAACTGAAAGAAGCTTTCTGAGAAACTGTTCTGTGTTCTGTTAGTTCATCTCACAGAGTTACATCTTTCCTTCAAGAAGCCTTTCGCTAAGGCTGTTCTTGTGGAAATGGCAAAGGATATTTGGAAGCCCATAGAGGGCTATGGTGAAAAGGAAATATCTTCCGCTCAAAACTGGAAAGAAGCTTGAGAAACTGCTCTGTGTTCTCTGAATTCTTCTCACAGAGTTACATCTTTCCTTCAAGAAGCCTTTCGCTAAGGCTGTTCTTGTGGAATTGGCAAAGGATATTTGGAAGCCCTTAGAGGGCTATGGTGAAAAGGAAATATCTTCCTTCAAAACTGGAAAGAAGCTTTCTGAGAAACTGCTCTGTGTTCTGTTAATTCATCTCACAGAGTTACATCTTTCCTTCAAGAAGCCTTCGCTAAGGCTGTTCTTGTGGAATTGGCAAAGGATATTTGAAGCCCATAGAGGGCTATGGTGAAAAGGAAATATCTTCCGCTCAAAACTGGAAAGAAGCTTTCTGAGAAACTGCTCTGTGTTCTCTGAATTCATCTGACAGAGTTCCATCTTTCCTTCAAGAAGCCTTCGCTAAGGCTGTTCTTGTGGAATTGGCAAAGGATATTTGGAAGCCCATAGAGGGCTATGGTGAAAAGGAAATATCTTCCGCTCCAAACTGGAAAGAAGCTTGAGAAACTGCTCTGTGTTCTGTTAATTCATCTCACAGAGTTACATCTTTCCTTCAAGAAGCCTTTCGCTAAGGCTGTTCTTGTGAATTGGCAAAGGGATATTTGGAAGCCCATAGAGGGCTATGGTGAAAAGGAAATATCTTCCGCTCAAAACTGGAAAGAAGCTTGAGAAACTGCTCTGTGTTCTCTGTATTCATCTCACAGAGTTACATCTTTCCTTCAAGAAGCCTTCGCTAAGGCTGTTCTTGTGGAATTGGCAAAGGGATATTTGGAAGCCCATAGAGGGCTATGGTGAAAAAGGAAATATCTTCCGCTCCAAACTGGAAAGAAGCTTGAGAAACTGCTCTGTGTTCTGTTAATTCATCTCACAGAGTTACATCTTTCCTTCAAAGCCTTTCGCTAAGGCTGTTCTTGTGGAATTGGCAAAGGATATTTGGAAGCCCACAGAGGGCTATGGTGAAAAGGAAATATCTTCCGCTCAAAACTGGAAAGAAGCTTGAAAACTGCTCTGTGTTCTCTGAATTCTTCTCACAGAGTTACATCTTTCCTTCAAGAAGCCTTCGCTAAGGCTGTTCTTGTGAATTGGCAAAGGATATTTGGAAGCCCATAGAGGGCTATGGTGAAAAAGGAAATATCTTCCGCTCAGAACTGGAAAGAAGCTTTCTGAGAAACTGTTCTGTGTTCTGTTAGTTCATCTCACAGAGTTACATCTTTCCTTCAAGAAGCCTTTCGCCAAGGCTGTTCTTGTGGAATTTGCAAAGGATATTTGGAAGCCCATAGAGGGCTATGGTGAAAAAGGAAATATCTTCGCTCAAAACTGAAAGAAGCTTGAGAAACTGCTCTGTGTTTTCTGAATTCTTCTCACAGAGTTACATCTTTCCTTCAAGAAGCCTTTCGCTAAGGCTGTTCTTGTGGAATTGGCAAAGGGATATTTGGAAGCCCATAGAGGGCTATGGTGAAAAAGGAAATATCTTCCGCTCAAAACTGGAAAGAAGCTTGAGAAACTGCTCTGTGTTCTCTGAATTCTTCTCACAGAGTTACATCTTTCCTTCAAGAAGCCTTTCGCTAAGGCTGTTCTTGTGGAATTGGCAAAGGATATTTGGAAGCCCATAGAGGGCTATGGTGAAAAAGGAAATATCTTCCGCTCAAAACTGGAAAGAAGCTTTCTGAAAAACTGCTCTGTGTTCTCTGAATTCTTCTCACAGAGTTACATCTTTCCTTCAAGAAGCCTTCGCTAAGGCTGTTCTTGTGGAATTGGCAAAGGATATTTGGAAGCCCATAGAGGGCTATGGTGAAAAAGGAAATATCTTCCGCTCAACACTGGAAAGAAGCTTGAGAAACTGTTCTGTGTTCTGCTAGTTCATCTCACAGAGTTACATCTTTCCTTCAAGAAGCCTTCGCTAACGCTGTTCTTTTGGAATTTGGAAGGGGATATTTGGAAGCCCATAGAGGGCTATGGTGAAGAAGGAAATATCTTCCGTTCAAAACTGGAAAGAAGCTTTCTGAGAAACTGCTCTGTGTTCTCTGAATTCTTCTCACAGAGTTACATCTTTCCTTCAAGAAGCCTTCGCTAAGGCTGTTCTTGTGGAATTGGCAAAGGGATATTTGGAAGCCCATAGAGGGCTATGGTGAAAAAGGAAATATCTTCCGCTCAACACTGGAAAGAAGCTTTCTGAGAAACTGTTCTGTGTTCTGTTAGTTAATCTCACAGAGTTACATCTTTCCTTCAAGAAGCCTTCGCTAAGGCTGTTGTTGTGGAACTGGCAAAGGATATTTGGAAGCCCACAGAGGGCTATGGTGAAAAGTAAATATCTTCCGCTCAAAACTGGAAAGAAGCTTGAGAAACTGTTCTGTGTTCTGTTAGTTCATCTCACAGAGTTACATCTTTCCTTCAAAAGCCTTTCGCTAAGGCTGTTCTTGTGGAAATGGCAAAGGATATTTGGAAGCCCATAGAGGGCTATGGTGAAAAAGGAAATATCTTCCTTTCAAAACTGGAAAGAAGCTTGAGAAACTGCTCTGTGTTCTGTTATTCATCTCACAGAGTTACATCTTTCCTTCAAGAAGCCTTTCGCTAAGGCTGTTCTTGTGGAATTGGCAAAGGGATATTTGGAAGCCCATAGAGGGCTATGATGAAAAGGAAATATCTTCCGCTCCAAACGGGAAAGAAGCTTGAGAAACTGCTCTGTGTTCTGTTAATTCATCTCACAGAGTTACATCTTTCCTTCAAGAAGTCCTTCGCTAAGGCTGTTCTTGTGGAATTTGCAAAGGATATTTGAAGCCCATAGAGGGCTATGGTGAAAAAGGAAATATCTTCGGTTCAAAACTGGAAAGAAGCTTGAGAAACTGCTCTGTGTTCTCTGAATTCATCTCACAGAGTTAAATCTTTCCTTCAAGAAGCCTTTCGCCAAGGCTGTTCT
>JAKFHT010002744.1:0-13936 GCA_023783455.1 Erythrocebus patas | reverse complement strand
TGAACTGGAAAGAAGCTGAGAAACTGCTCTGTGTTTTGTGAATTCATCTCACAGAGTTACATGTTTCCTTCAAGAAGCCTTTCGCTAACGCTGTTCTTGTGGAAATGGCAAAGGATATTTGGAAGCCCTTAGAGGGCTATGGTGAAAAAATATCTTCCGTTCAAAACTGGAAAGAAGCTTACTGAGAAAATGCTCTGTGTTCTGTAATTCATCTCACAGAGTTACATGTTTCCTTCAAGAAGCCTTTCGATAAGGCTGTTCTTGTGAATTGGCAAAGGATATTTGGAAGCCCTTAGAGGGCTATGGTGAAAAGGAAATATCTTCCGTTCAAAACTGGAAAGAAGCTTTCTGAGAAACTGCTCTGTGTTTTGTGAATTCATCTCACAGAGTTACATATTTCCTTCAAGAAGCCTTCGCTAAGGGTGTTCTTGTGGAATTGGCAAGGATATTTGGAAGCCCTTAGAGGGCTATGGTGAAAAAATATCTTCCGTTCAAAACTGGAAAAAGCTTTCTGAGAAAGTGCTCTGTGTTCTGTGAATTCATCTCACAGAGTTACATGTTTCCTTCAAGAAGCCTTTTGCTAAGGCTGTTCTTGTGGAATTGGCAAAGTAATATTTGAAAGCCCATAGAGGCTATGGTGAAAAAATATCTTCCGTTCAAAACTGGAAAGAAGCTTTCTGAGAAAGTGCTCTGTGTTCTGTGAATTCATCTCACAGAGTTACATGTTTCCTTCAAGAAGCCTTTCTCTAAGGCTGTTCTTGTGGAAATGGCAAAGGATATTTGGAAGGCCATAGAGTTCTATGGTGAAAAGGAAATATCTTCCGCTCAAAACTGGAAAGAAGCTTACTGAGAAAATGCTCTGTGTTCTCTTAATTCATCTCACAGAGTTACATGTTTCCTTCAAGAAGCCTTTCGATAAGGCTGTTCTTGTGAATTGGCAAAGGATATTTGGAAGCCCTTAGAGGGCTATGGTGGAAATGGAAATATCTTCCGCTCAAAACTGGAAAGAAGCTTGAGAAACTGCTCTGTGTTTTGTGAATTCATCTCACAGAGTTACATCTTTCCCTTCAAGAAGCCTTTCGCTAAGGCTGTTCTTGTGGAATTGGCAAAGTGATATTTTGAAGAGCTTAGAGGGCTATGGTGAAAAAGGAAATATCTTCCGTTCAAAACTGGAAAGAAGCTTACTGAGAAAATGCTCTGTGTTCTGTTAATTCATCTCACAGAGTTACATCTTTCCCTTCCAGAAGCCTTTCGCTAAGGGTGTTCTTGTGGAATTGGCAAAGTAATATTTGAAAGCCCATAGAGGGCTATGGTGAAAAAGGAAATATCTTCCGTTCAAAACTGGAAAGAAGCTTTCGGAGAAACTGCTCTGTGTTCTGTTAATTCATCTCACAGAGTTACATCTTTCCCTTCAAGAAGCCTTTCGCTAAGGCTGTTCTTGTGGAATTGGCAAGGATATTTGAAGCCCATAGAGGGCTACGGTGAAAAAGTTAATATCTTCCGTTCAAAACTGGAAAGAAGCTTTCTGAGAAACTGCTCTGTGTTCTGTTAATTCATCTCACAGTGTTACATCTTTCCCTTCAAGAAGCCTTTCGCTAAGGCTGTTCTTGTGGAATTGGCAAAGTGATATTTGGAAGCCCATAGAGAGCTATGTTGAAAAAGGAAATATCTTCCGTTCACAACTGGAAAGACGCTTCCTGAGAAACTGCTCTGTGTTCTGTGAATTCATCTCACAGAGTTACATCTTTCCCTTCAAGAAGCCTTTCGCTAAG
Source organism: Erythrocebus patas (assembly GCA_023783455.1). Classification (NCBI taxonomy): domain Eukaryota; kingdom Metazoa; phylum Chordata; class Mammalia; order Primates; family Cercopithecidae; genus Erythrocebus; species Erythrocebus patas. The sequence goes on along the minus strand of JAKFHT010002744.1, from coordinate 12,164 downwards.
GCTGTTTTGAGCAATTGGTAGAGGGATACTTGGAAGCCCATAAAGGGGTATGCTGAAAAGGAAATATCTTCCGTTCAAAACTGGAAAGAAGCTTTCTGAGAAACTGCTCTGTGTTCTGTTAATTCATCTCACAGCGTTACATTTTTCCGTTCAAGAAGCCTTTCGCTAACGCTGTTCTTGTGGAATTGGCAAAGGGATATTTGGAAGCCCATAGAGGGCTATACTGAAAAGGATATATCTTCCTTTCAAAACTGGAAAGAAGCTTTCTGAGAAACTGCTCTGTGTTCTGTGAATTCATCTCACAGAGTTACATCTTTCCTTCAAGAAGCCTTTCGCTAAGGCTGTTCTTGTGGAATTGGCAAAGGATATTTGGAAGCCCATAGAGGGCTATGGTGAAAAGGAAATATCTTCCGCTCAAAACTGGAAAGAAGCTTTCTGAGAAACTGCTCTGTGTTCTGTTAATTCATCTCACAGAGTTACATCTTTCCTTCAAGACGCCTTTCGCTAAGGCTGTTCTTGTGGAATTGGCAAAGGATATTTGGAAGCCCATAGAAGGCTATGGTGAAAAGGAAATATCTTCCGCTCAAAACTGGAAAGAAGCTTTCTGAGAAACTGCTCTGTGTTCTGTTAATTCATCTCACAGAGTTACATCTTTCCTTCAAGAAGCCTTTTGCTAAGGCTGTTCTTGTGGAATTGGCAAAGGATATTTGGAAGCCCATAGAGAGCTATGGTGAAATGGAAATATCTTCCGCTCAAAACTGGAAAGAAGCTTTCTGAAAAACTGCTCTGTGTTCTGTAAATCATCTCACAGAGTTACATCTTTCCTTCAAGAAGCCTTTCTAAGTCTGTTCTTGTGGAATTGGCAAGGATATTTGGAAGCCCTTGAGGGCTATGGTGAAAAGGAAATATCTTCCGCTCAAAACTGGAAAGAAGCTTTCTGAGAAACTGCTCTGTGTTCTGTTAATTCATCTCACAGAGTTACATCTTTCCTTCAAGAAGCCTTTTGCTAAGGCTGTTCTTGTGGAATTGGCAAAGGATATTTGGAAGCCCATAGAGGGCTATGGTGGAAATGGAAATATCTTCCGCTCAAAACTAAAAAGAAGCTTTCTGAAAACTGCTCTGTGTTCTGTAATTCATCTCACAGAGTTACATCTTTCCTTCAAGAAGCCTTTCGCTAAGGCTGTTCTTGTGGAATTGGCAAAGGATATTTGAAGCCCATAGAGGTTTATGGTGAATAAGGAAATATCTTCCGCTCAAAACTGGAAAGAAGCTTTCTGAGAAACTGCTCTGTGTTCTGTTAATTCATTTCACAGAGTTACATCTTTCCTTCAAGAAGTCTTTCGCTAAGGCTGTTCTTGTGGAATTGGCAAAGGATATTTGGAAGCCCATAGAGGGCTATGGTGAAAAGGAAATATCTTCCGCTTAAAACTGGAAAGAAGCTTGAGAAACTGCTCTGTGTTCTGTTAATTCATCTCACAGAGTTACATCTTTCCTTCAAGAAGCCTTTCGTTAAGACTGTTCTTTTGGAATTGTCAAAGTGATATTTGGAAGCCCACAGAGGGCTATGGTGAAAAGGAAATATCTTCCGCTCAAAACTGGAAAAAGCTTGAGAAACTGCTCTGTGTTCTGTTAATTCATCTCACAGAGTTACATGTTTCCTTCAAGAAGCCTTCGCTAAGGCTGTTCTTGTGGAATTGGCAAAGGGATATTTGGAAGCCCATAGAGGGCTATGGTGAAAAGGAAATATCTTCCGCTCAAAACTGGAAAGAAGCTTTCTGAGAAACTGCTCTGTGTTCTGTTAATTCATCTCACAGAGTTACATCTTTCCTTCAAGAAGAATTTCGCTAAGGCTGTTCTTGTGGAATTGGCAAAGTGATATTTGGAAGCCCATAGAGGGCTATGGTGAAAAGGAAATATCTTCCGCTCAAAACTGGAAAGAAGCTTTCTGAGAAAGTGCTCTGTGTTCTGTTAATTCATCTCACAGAGTTACATCTTTCCTTCAAGAAGCCTTTCGCTAAGTCTGTTCTTGTGGAATTGGCAAAGTGATATTTGGAAGCCCATAGAGGGCTATGGTGAAAAGGAAATATCTTCCGCTCAAAACTGGAAAGAAGCTTTCTGAGAAACTGCTCTGTGTTCTGTTAATTCATCTCACAGAGTTACATCTTTCCCTTCAAGAAGCCTTTCGCTAAGGCTGTTCTTGTGGAATTGGCAAGGATATTTGGAAGCCCATAGAGGGCTATGGTGAAAAGGAAATATCTTCCGCTCAAAACTGGAAAGAAGCTTGAGAAACTGCTCTGTGTTCTGTTAATTCATCTCACAGAGTTACATCTTTCCTTCAAGAAGCCTTTCGCTAAGGCTGTTCTTGTGAATTGGCAAAGGGATATTTGGAAGGTCATAGAGTTCTATGGTGGAAAAGGAAATATCTTCCGCTTAAAACTGGAAAGAAGCTTGAGAAACTGCTCTGTGTTCTGTTAATCCATCTCAGAGAGTTACATCTTTCTCTTCAAGACGCCTTTCGCTAAGGCTGTTCTTGTGGAATTAGCAAAGGGATATTTGGAAGCCCATAGAGGGTTATGGTGAAAAGGAAATATCTTCGTTCAAAACTGGAAGAAGCTTTCTGAGAAACTGCTCTGTGTTCTGTAATTCATCTCACAGAGTTACATCTTTCCCTTCAAAAGCCTTTCGCTAAGGCTGTTCTTGTGGAATTGGCAAGGATATTTGGAAGCCCATAGAGGGCTATGGTGAAAAAGGAAATATCTTCCGTTCAAAACTGGAAAGAAGCTTTCTGAGAAACTGCTCTGTGTTCTGTTAATTCATCTCACAGTGTTACATCTTTCCCTTCAAAAGCCTTTCGCTAAGGCTGTTCTTGTGGAATTAGCAAAGTGATATTTGGAAGCCCAGAGGGCTATGGTGAAAAGGAAATATCTTCCGCTCAAAACTGGAAAGAAGCTTTCTTAGAAACTGCTCTGTGTTCTGTTAATTCATCTCACAGTGTTACATCTTTCCCTTCAAGAAGCCCTTCGCTAAGGCTGTTCTTGTGGAATTGGCAAAGTGATATTTGGAAGCCCATAGAGGGCTATGGTGAAAAAGGAAATATCTTCCGTTCAAAACTGGAAAGAAGCTTTCTGAGAAACTGCTCTGTGTTCTGTTAATTCATCTCACAGAGTTACATCTTTCCCTTCAAGAAGCCTTTCGCTAAGGCTGTTCTTGTGGAATTGGCAAAGGGATATTTGGAAGCCCAGAGGGTTATGGTGAAAAAGGAAATATCTTCCGTTCAAAACTGGAAAGAAGCTTTCTTAGAAACTGCTCTGTGTTCTGTTAATTCATCTCACAGAGTTACATATTTCCCTTCAAGAAGCCTTTCGCTAAGGCTGTTCTTGTGGAATTGGCAAAGTGATATTTGGAAGCCCATAGAGGGCTATGGTGAAAAAGGAAATATCTTCCGTTCAAAACTGGAAAGAAGCTTTCTGAGAAACTGCTCTGTGTTCTGTTAATTCATCTCACAGAGTTACATCTTTCCCTTCCAGAAGCCTTTCGCTAAGGGTGTTCTTGTGGAATTGGCAAAGGGATATTTGGAAACCCATAGAGGGCTATGGTGGAAAAGGAAATATCTTCCGTTCAAAACTGGAAAGAAGCTTTCGGAGAAACTGCTCTGTGTTCTGTAATTCATCTCAGAGAGTTACATCTTTCCCTTCAAGACGCCTTTCGCTAAGGCTGTTCTTGTGGAATTGGCAAAGTGATATTTGCCAGCCCATAGAGGGCTATGGTGAAAAAGGAAATATCTTCCGTTCAAAACTGGAAAGAAGCTTTCTGAGAAACTGCTCTGTGTTCTGTTAATTCATCTCACAGAGTTACATCTTTCCCTTCCAGAAGCCTTTCGATAAGGCTGTTCTTGTGGAAATGGCAAAGTGATATTTGGAATCCCTTAGAGGGCTATGGTGAAAAAGGAAATATCTTCCGTTCAAAACTGGAAAGAAGCTTTCTGAGAAACTGCTCTGTGTTCTGTTAATTCATCTCACAGAGTTACATGTTTCCCTTCAAGAAGCCTTTCGCTAAGGCTGTTCTTGTGGAATTGGCAAAGGGATATTTGGAAGCCCATAGAGGGCTATGGTGAAAAAGGAAATATCTTCCGTTCAAAACTGGAAAGAAGCTTTCTGAGAAACTGCTCTGTGTTTTGTGAATTCATCTCACAGAGTTACATCTTTCCCTTCAAGAAGCCTTTCGCTAAGGCTGTTCTTGTGGAATTGGCAAAGTGATATTTGGAAGAGCTTAGAGGGCTATGGTGAAAAAGGAAATATCTTCCGTTCAAAACTGGAAAGAAGCTTACTGAGAAAATGCTCTGTGTTCTGTTAATTCATCTCACAGAGTTACATCTTTCCCTTCCAGAAGCCTTTCGCTAAGGGTGTTCTTGTGGAATTGGCAAAGTAATATTTGAAGCCCATAGAGGGCTATGGTGAAAAGGAAATATCTTCCGCTCAAAACTGGAAAGAAGCTGGAGAAACTGCTCTGTGTTCTGTTAATTCATCTCACAGAGTTACATCTTTCCCTTCCAGAAGCCTTTCGCTAAGGGTGTTCTTGTGGAATTGGCAAAGTAATATTTGAAAGCCCATAGAGGGCTATGGTGAAAAAGGAAATATCTTCCGTTCAAAACTGGAAAGAAGCTTTCGGAGAAACTGCTCTGTGTTCTGTTAATTCATCTCACAGAGTTACATCTTTCCCTTCAAGAAGCCTTTCGCTAAGGCTGTTCTTGTGGAATTGGCAAAGGGATATTTGGAAGCCCATAGAGGGCTACGGTGAAAAAGTTAATATCTTCCGTTCAAAACTGGAAAGAAGCTTTCTGAGAAACTGCTCTGTGTTCTGTTAATTCATCTCACAGTGTTACATCTTTCCCTTCAAGAAGCCTTTCGCTAAGGCTGTTCTTGTGGAATTGGCAAAGTGATATTTGGAAGCCCATAGAGAGCTATGTTGAAAAAGGAAATATCTTCCGTTCACAACTGGAAAGACGCTTTCTGAGAAACTGCTCTGTGTTCTGTGAATTCATCTCACAGAGTTACATCTTTCCCTTCAAGAAGCCTTTCGCTAAGGCTGTTTTGAGCAATTAGTAGAGGGATACTTGGAAGCCCATAAAGGGGTATACTGAAAAGGATATATCTTCCTTTCAAAACTGGAAAGAAGCTTTCTGAGAAACTGCTCTGTGTTCTGTGAATTCATCTCACAGAGTTACATCTTTCCCTTCAAGAAGCCTTTCGCTAAGGCTGTTCTTGTGGAATTGGCAAAGGGATATTTGGAAGCCCATAGAGGGCTATGGTGAAAAAGGAAATATCTTCCCCCAAACTGGAAAGAAGCTTTCCGAGAAACTGCTCTGTGTTCTGTTAATTCATCTCACAGAGTTACATCTTTCCCTTCAAGACGCCTTTCGCTAAGGCTGTTCTTGTGGAATTGGAAAAGGGATATTTGGAAGCCCATAGAAGGCTATGGTGAAAAAGGAAATATCTTCCGTTCAAAACTGGAAAGAAGCTTTCTGAGAAACTGCTCTGTGTTCTGTTAATTCATCTCACAGAGTTACATCTTTCCCTTCAAGAAGCCTTTTGCTAAGGCTGTTCTTGTGGAATTGGCAAAGTGATATTTGGAAGCCCATAGAGAGCTATGGTGGAAATGGAAATATCTTCCGTTCAAAACTGGAAAGAAGCTTTCTGAAAAGCTGCTCTGTGTTCTGTAAATCATCTCACAGAGTTACATCTTTCCCTTCAAGAAGCCTTTCTCTAAGTCTGTTCTTGTGGAATTGGCAAAGGGATATTTGGAAGCCCTTGGAGGGCTATGGTGAAAAAGGAAATATCTTCCGTTCAAAACTGGAAAGAAGCTTTCTGAGAAACTGCTCTGTGTTCTGTTAATTCATCTCACAGAGTTACATCTTTCCCTTCAAGAAGCCTTTTGCTAAGGCTGTTCTTGTGGAATTGGCAAAGGGATATTTGGAAGCCCATAGAGGGCTATGGTGGAAATGGAAATATCTTCCGTTCAAAACTGGAAAGAAGCTTTCTGAAAAACTGCTCTGTGTTCTGTAATTCATCTCACAGAGTTACATCTTTCCCTTCAAGAAGCCTTTCGCTAAGGCTGTTCTTGTGGAATTGGCAAAGGGATATTTCGAAGCCCATAGAGGTTTATGGTGAATAAGGAAATATCTTCCGTTCAAAACTGGAAAGAAGCTTTCTGAGAAACTGCTCTGTGTTCTGTTAATTCATTTCACAGAGTTAAATCTTTCCCTTCAAGAAGTCTTTCGCTAAGGCTGTTCTTGTGGAATTGGCAAAGGGATATTTGGAAGCCCATAGAGGGCTATGGTGAAAAAGGAAATATCTTCCGTTAAAAACTGGAAAGAAGCTTTCTGAGAAACTGCTCTGTGTTCTGTTAATTCATCTCACAGAGTTACATCTTTCCCTTCAAGAAGCCTTTCGTTAAGACTGTTCTTTTGGAATTGTCAAAGTGATATTTGGAAGCCCACAGAGGGCTATGGTGAAAAGGGAAATATCTTCCGTTCAAAACTGGAAAAAAGCTTTCTGAGAAACTGCTCTGTGTTCTGTTAATTCATCTCACAGAGTTACATGTTTCCCTTCAAGAAGCCCTTCGCTAAGGCTGCTCTTGAGCAATTGGCAGAGGGATATTTGGAAGCCCATAGAGGGCTATGGTGAAAAAGGAAATATCTTCCGTTCAAAACTGGAAAGAAGCTTTCTGAGAAAGTGCTCTGTGTTCTGTTAATTCATCTCACAGAGTTACATCTTTCCCTTCAAGAAGCCTTTCGCTAAGTCTGTTCTTGTGGAATTGGCAAAGTGATATTTGGAAGCCCATAGAGGGCTATGGTGAAAAAGGAAATATCTTCCGTTCAAAACTGGAAAGAAGCTGTCTGAGGAACTGCTCTGTGTTCTGTTAATTCATCTCACAGAGTTACATCTTTCCCTTCAAGAAGCCTTTCGCTAAGGCTGTTCTTGTGGAATTGGCAGTGGGATATTTGGAAGCCCATAGAGGGCTATGGTGAAAAAGGAAATATCTTCCGTTCAAAACTGAAAAGAAGCTTTCTGAGAAACTGCTCTGTGTTCTGTTAATTCATCTCACAGAGTTACATCTTTCCCTGCAAGAAGCCTTTCGCTAAGGCTGTTCTTTTGGAATTGGCAAAGGGATATTTGGAAGGTCATAGAGTTCTATGGTGGAAAAGGAAATATCTTCCGTTTAAAACTGGAAAGAAGCTTTCTGAGAAACTGCTCTGTGTTCTGTTAATCCGTCTCAGAGAGATACATCTTTCTCTTCAAGACGCCTTTCGCTAAGGCTGTTCTTGTGGAATTGGCAAAGGGATATTTGGAAGCCCATAGAGGGTTACTGTGAAAAAGGAAATATCTTCCGTTCAAAACTGGAAAGAAGCTTTCTGAGAAACTGCTCTGTGTTCTGTAATTCATCTCACAGAGTTACATCTTTCCCTTCAAGAAGCCTTTCGCTAAAGCTGTTCTTGTGGAATTGGCAAAGGGATATTTGGAATCCCTTAGAGGGCTATGGTGAAAAAGGAAATATCTTCCGTTGAAAACTGGAAAGAAGGTTTCTGAGAAACTGCTCTCTGTTCTGTTAATTCATCTCACAGTGTTACATCTTTCCCTTCAAGAAGCCTTTCGCTAAGGCTGTTCTTGTGGAATTGGCAAAGTGATATTTGGAAGCCCACAGAGGGCTATGGTGAAAAAGGAAATATCCTCCGTTCAAAACTGGAAAGAAGCTTTCTGAGAAACTGCTCTGTGTTCTGTTAATTCATCTCACGGTGTTACATCTTTCCCTTCAAGAAGCCCTTCGCTAAGGCTGTTCCTGTGGAATTGGCTAAGTGATATTTGGAAGCCCATAGAGGGCTAAGGTGAAAAAGGAAATATCTTCCGTTCAAAACTGGAAAGAAGCTTTCTGAGAAACTTCTCTGTGTTCTGTTAATTCATCTCACAGAGTTACATCTTTCCCTTCAAGAAGCCTTTTGCTAAGGCTGTTCTTGTGGAATTGGCAAAGGGATATTTGGAAGCCCAAAGTGGGTTATGGTGAAAAAGGAAATATCCTCCGTTCAAAACTGGAAAGAAGCTTTCTTAGAAACTGCTCTGTGTTCTGTTAATTCATCTCACAGAGTTACATATTTCCCTTCAAGAAGCGTTTCGCTAAGGCTGTTCTTGTGGAATTGGCAAAGTGATATTTGGAAGCCCATAGAGGGCTATGGTGAAAAAGGAAATATCTTCCGCTCAAAACTGGAAAGAAGCTTGAGAAACTGCTCTGTGTTCTGTTAATTCATCTCACAGAGTTACATCTTTCCCTTCCAGAAGCCTTTCGCTAAGGGTGTTCTTGTGGAATTGGCAAAGGGATATTTGGAAACCCATAGAGGGCTATGGTGGAAAAGGAAATATCTTCCGTTCAAAACTGGAAAGAAGCTTTCGGAGAAACTGCTCTGTGTTCTGTAATTCATCTCAGAGAGTTACATCTTTCCCTTCAAGACGCCTTTAGCTAAGGCTGTTCTTGTGGAATTGGCAAAGTGATATTTGCCAGCCCATAGAGGGCTATGGTGAAAAAGGAAATATCTTCCGTTCAAAACTGGAAAGAAGCTTTCTGAGAAACTGCTCTGTGTTCTGTTAATTCATCTCACAGAGTTACATCTTTCCCTTCCAGAAGCCTTTCGATAAGGCTGTTCTTGTGGAAATGGCAAAGTGATATTTGGAAGCCCATAGAGGGCTATGGTGAAAAAGGAAATATCTTCCGCTCAAAACTGGAAAGAAGCTTGAGAAACTGCTCTGTGTTCTGTTAATTCATCTCACAGAGTTACATGTTTCCTTCAAGAAGCCTTCGCTAAGGCTGTTCTTGTGGAATTGGCAAAGGGATATTTGGAAGCCCATAGAGGGCTATGGTGAAAAGGAAATATCTTCCGCTCAAAACTGGAAAGAAGCTTGAGAAACTGCTCTGTGTTCTGTTAATTCATCTCACAGAGTTACATATTTCCTTCAAGAAGCCTTTCGCTAAGGCTGTTCTTGTGGAATTGGCAAAGGATATTTGGAAGCCCATAGAGGGCTATGGTGAAAAAGGAAATATCTTCCGCTCAAAACTGGAAAGAAGCTTGAGAAAGTGCTCTGTGTTCTCTTAATTCATCTCACAGAGTTATATCTTTTCCTTCAAGAAGCCTTTCGCTAAGGCTGTTCTTGTGAAATTGGCAAAGGATGTTTTGAAGCCCATAGAGGGCTATGGTGAAAAGGAAATATCTTCCGCTCAAAACTGGAAAGAAGCTTGAGAAACTGCTCTGTGTTCTGTTAATTCATCTCACAGAGTTACATCTTTCCTTCAAGAAGCCTTCGCTAAGGCTGTTCTTGTGGAATTGGCAAAGGATATTTGGAAGGCCATAGAGTTCTATGGTGGAAAAGGAAATATCTTCCGCTCAAAACTGGAAACAAGCTTTCTGAGAAACTGCTCTGTGTTTTGTGAATTCATCTCACAGAGTTACATCTTTCCTTCAAGAAGCCTTTCGCTAAGGCTGTTCTTGTGGAATTGGCAAAGGATATTTTGAAGAGCTTAGAGGGCTATGGTGAAAAAGGAAATATCTTCCGCTCAAAACTGGAAAGAAGCTTGAGAAACTGCTCTGTGTTCTGTTAATTCATCTCACAGAGTTACATCTTTCCTTCCAGAAGCCTTTCGCTAAGGCTGTTCTTGTGGAATTGGCAAAGGGATATTTGGAAGCCCATAGAGGTTTATGGTGAATAAGGAAATATCTTCCGCTCAAAACTGGAAAGAAGCTTTCTGAGAAACTGCTCTGTGTTCTGTTAATTCATCTCACAGAGTTAAATCTTTCCCTTCAAGAAGTCTTTCGCTAAGGCTGTTCTTGTGGAATTGGCAAAGGATATTTGGAAGCCCATAGAGGGCTATGGTGAAAAGGAAATATCTTCCGTTAAAAACTGGAAAGAAGCTTGAGAAACTGCTCTGTGTTCTGTTAATTCATCTCACAGAGTTACATCTTTCCTTCAAGAAGTTTTCGTTAAGACTGTTCTTGTGGAATTGTCAAAGTGATATTTGGAAGCCCATAGAGGCTATGGTGAAAAGGAAATATCTTCCGCTCAAAACTGAAAGAAGCTTGAGAAACTGCTCTGTGTTCTGTTAATTCATCTCACAGAGTTACATGTTTCCTTCAAGAAGCCTTTCGCTAAGGCTGTTCTTGTGGAATTGGCAAAGGATATTTGGAAGCCCATAGAGGGCTATGGTGAAAAGGAAATATCTTCCGCTCAAAACTGGAAAGAAGCTTTCTGAGAAACTGCTCTGTGTTTTGTGAATTCATCTCACAGAGTTACATCTTTCCTTCAAGAAGCCTTCGCTAAGGCTGTTCTTGTGGAATTGGCAAAGTGATATTTTGAAGAGCTTAGAGGGCTATGGTGAAAAGGAAATATCTTCCGTTCAAAACTGGAAAGAAGCTTACTGAGAAAATGCTCTGTGTTCTGTTAATTCATCTCACAGAGTTACATCTTTCCTTCCAGAAGCCTTCGCTAAGGGTGTTCTTGTGGAATTGGCAAAGGATATTTGAAGCCCATAGAGGGCTATGGTGAAAAAGGAAATATCTTCCGCTCAAAACTGGAAAGAAGCTGGAGAAACTGCTCTGTGTTCTGTTAATTCATCTCACAGAGTTACATCTTTCCTTCAAGAAGCCTTCGCTAAGGCTGTTCTTGTGGAATTGGCAAAGGGATATTTGGAAGCCCATAGAGGGCTACGTGAAAAGTTAATATCTTCCGTTCAAAACTGGAAAGAAGCTTTCTGAGAAACTGCTCTGTGTTCTGTGAATTCATCTCACAGAGTTACATCTTTCCCTTCAAGCAGAAGCCTTCGCTAAGGCTGTTTTGAGCAATTGGCAGAGGGATATTTGGAAGCCCATAGAGGGCTATGGTGAAAAGGAAATATCTTCCGTTCAAAACTGGAAAGAAGCTTTCTGAGAAACTGCTCTGTGTTCTGTGAATTCATCTCACAGAGTTACATCTTTCCCTTCAAGAAGCCTTTCGCTAAGGCTGTTCTTGTGGAATTGGCAAAGGGATATTTGGAAGCCCATAGAGGGCTATGGTGAAAAAGGAAATATCTTCCCCCAAACTGGAAAGAAGCTTTCCGAGAAACTGCTCTGTGTTCTGTTAATTCATCTCACAGAGTTACATCTTTCCCTTCAAGACGCCTTTCGCTAAGGCTGTTCTTGTGGAATTGGCAAAGGATATTTGGAAGCCCATAGAAGGCTATGGTGAAAAGGAAATATCTTCCGTTCAAAACTGGAAAGAAGCTTTCTGAGAAACTGCTCTGTGTTCTGTTAATTCATCTCACAGAGTTACATCTTTCCCTTCAAGAAGCCTTTTGCTAAGGCTGTTCTTGTGGAATTGGCAAAGTGATATTTGGAAGCCCATAGAGAGCTATGGTGGAAATGGAAATATCTTCCGTTCAAAACTGGAAAGAAGCTTTCTGAAAAGCTGCTCTGTGTTCTGTAAATCATCTCACAGAGTTACATCTTTCCCTTCAAGAAGCCTTTCTCTAAGTCTGTTCTTGTGGAATTGGCAAGGATATTTGGAATCCCTTAGAGGGCTATGGTGAAAAATATCTTCCGCTCAAAACTGGAAAGAAGCTTTCTGAGAAACTGCTCTGTGTTCTGTTAATTCATCTCACAGAGTTACATCTTTCCTTCAAGAAGCCTTTGCTAAGGCTGTTCTTGTGGAATTGGCAAAGGATATTTGGAAGCCCATAGAGGGCTATGGTGGAAATGGAAATATCTTCCGCTCAAAACTGGAAAGAAGCTTTCTGAAAACTGCTCTGTGTTCTGTAATTCATCTCACAGAGTTACATCTTTCCCTTCAAGAAGCCTTTCGCTAAGGCTGTTCTTGTGGAATTGGCAAAGGGATATTTCGAAGCCCATAGAGGTTTATGGTGAATAAGGAAATATCTTCCGTTCAAAACTGGAAAGAAGCTTGAGAAACTGCTCTGTGTTCTGTTAATTCATTTCACAGAGTTAAATCTTTCCCTTCAAGAAGTCTTTCGCTAAGGCTGTTCTTGTGGAATTGGCAAAGGGATATTTGGAAGCCCATAGAGGGCTATGGTGAAAAAGGAAATATCTTCCGTTAAAAACTGGAAAGAAGCTTGAGAAACTGCTCTGTGTTCTG
>JAKFHT010002743.1:0-13943 GCA_023783455.1 Erythrocebus patas | reverse complement strand
TGATAGAGTTCTAACATCTAGGTGGGAGAGGATGATATTACTGTCCATATCGCATGAGTTGTAAAACCCTTTGATATTTTTCCTACAATCCTGAGGGAGAGGATATTATTCCGATAACGAAATACACCCCTGTGACACTATGCGTAATATCCGCATTGAGACGATGACATTCGCCCAATATCACAGGGGATGTACACCCACCTTGGGGTATTGTTCACTTATATTGAGAGGGGAGAAGATGCTATTGCTCCCAGTAACGCAGGGGCCTGGCTGTACACCCCTCCTGTGATATTGTTCTTAATATCCTAGGGAAGAGAGGATACTACACCCAATATCTCATGGGCTGTACCGTGTCCGCTCAGAGATGTGTGGGGCTCTCTTACAAGTAACTCCTTCTCTAACTTTAGCCACATGCTGGTCATCCAGGGGCCTCCTAAAATCCAGGAGCATAAAAACAAGTGTGAATTTCTGAGAACCAAATATGGCGCATGAACACAGAGCAGTTTCTCAGAAAGCTTCTTTCCAGTTTTGAACGGAAGATATTTCCTTTTCACCATAGCCCTCTATGGGCTTCCAAATATCCTTTGCCAATTCCACAAGAACAGCCTTAGCGAAGGCTTCTTGAAGGAAAGATGTAACCTGTGAGATGAATTAACAGAACACAGAGCAGTTTCTCAGAAAGCTTCTTTCCAGTTTTGAACGGAAGATATTTCCTTTTCACCATAGCCCTCTATGGGCTTCCAAATATCCTTTGCCAATTCCACAAGAACTGCCTTAGCGAAAGGCTTTTGAAGGAAAGATGTAACTCTGTGAGATGAATTAACAGAACACAGAGCAGTTTCTCAGAAAGCTTCTTTCCAGTTTTGAAAGGAAGATATTTTTTTTCACCATAGCCTCTATGGGCTTCCAAATATCCCTTTGCCAATTCCACAGAACAGCCTTAGCCAAAGGCTTCTTGAAGGAAAGATGTAACTCTGTGAGATGAATTAACAGAACACAGAGCAGTTTCTCAGAAAGCTTCTTTCCAGTTTTGAACGGAAGATATTTCCTTTTCACCATAGCCCTCTATGGGCTTCCAAATATCCCTTTGCCAGTTCCACAAGAACAGCCATAGCGAAAGGCTTCTTGAAGGAAAGATGTAACTCTGTGAGATGAATTAACAGAACACAGAGCAGTTTCTCAAGCTTCTTTCCAGGTTTGAACGGAAGATATTTTTTTTCACCATAGCCCTCTAGGGCTTCCAAATATCCCTTGCTAATTCCACAAGAACAGCCTTAGCGAAAGGCTTCTTGAAGGAAAGATGTAACTCTGTGAGATGAATTAACAGAACACAGAGCAGTTTCTCAGAAAGCTTCTTTCCAGTTTTGAACGGAAGATATTTCCTTTTCACCATAGCCTCTATGGGCTTCCAAATATCCCTTGCTAATTCCACAAGAACAGCCTTAGCGAAAGGCTTTTGAAGGGAAAGATGTAACTCTGTGAGATGAATTAACAGAACACAGAGCAGTTTCTCAGAAAGCTTCTTTCCAGTTTTGAACGGAAGATATTTCCTTTTTCACCATAGCCCTCTATGGGCTTCCAAATATCCCTTTGCCAATTCCACAAGAACTGCCTTAGCGAAAGGCTTTTTAAGGGAAAGATGTAACTCTGTGAGATGAATTAACAGAACACAGAGCAGTTTCTCAGAAAGCTTCTTTCCAGTTTTGAACGGAAGATATTTCCTTCACCATAGCCCTCTATGGGCTTCCAAATATCCTTTGCCAATTCCACAAGAACTGCCTTAGCAAAAGGCTTGAAGGAAAGATGTAACTCTGTGAGATGAATTAACAGAACACAGAGCAGTTTCTCAGAAAGCTTCTTTCCAGTTTTGAACGGAAGATATTTCCTTTTCACCATAGCCCTCTATGGGCTTCCAAATATCCTTGCCAATTCCACAAGAACAGACTTAGGAAAGGCTTCTTGAAGGAAAGATGTAACTCTGTGAGATGCATTAACAGAACACAGAGCAGTTTCTCAGAAAGCTTCTTTCAAGTTTTGAACGGAAAATATTTCCTTTTCACCATAGCCCTCTATGGGCTTCCAAATATCCTTTGCCAATTCCACAAGAACAGCCTTAGCGAAAGGCTTGAAGGGAAAGATGTAACCTGTGAGATGAATTAACAGATCACAGAGCAGTTTCTCAGAAAGCTTCTTTCCAGTTTTGAAAGGAAGATATTTTTTTCACCATAGCCTCTATGGGCTTCCAAATATCCTTTGCTAATTCCACAAAACAGCCTTAGCCAAAGGCTTCTTGAAGGAAAGATGTAACTCTGTGAGATGAATTAACAGAACACAGAGCAGTTTCTCAGAAAGCTTCTTTCCAGTTTTGAACGGAAGATATTTCCTTTTCACCATAGCCCTATGGGCTTCCAAATATCCTTTGCCAGTTCCACAAGAACAGCCATAGCGAAAGGCTTCTTGAAGGAAAGATGTAACTCTGTGAGATGAATTAACAGAACACAGAGCAGTTTCTCAGAAAGCTTCTTCCAGGTTTGAACAGAAGATATTTTTTTCACCATAGCCCTCTAAGGGCTTCCAAATATCCTTGCCAATTCCACAAGAACAGTCTTAGCGAAAGGCTTTTGAAGGGAAAGATGTAACTCTGTGAGATGAATTAACAGAACACAGAGCAGTTTCTCAGAAAGCTTCTTTCCAGTTTTGAACGGAAGATATTTTTTCACCATGGCCTCTATGGGCTTCAAATATCCTTTGCCAATTCCACAAGAACAGCCTTAGCGAAAGGCTTTTGAAGGGAAAGATGTAACTCTGTGAGATGAATTAACAGAGCACAGAGCAGTTTCTCAGAAAGCTTCTTTCCAGTTTTGAACGGAAGATATTTCCTTTTCACCATAGCCCTCTATGGGCTTCAAATATCCTTTGCCTATTCCACAAGAACAGCCTTAGCCAAAGGCTTCTTGAAGGAAAGATGTAACTCTGTGAGATGAATTAACAGAACACAGAGCAGTTTCTCAGAAAGCTTCTTTCCAGTTTTGAACGGAAGATATTTCCTTTTCACCATAGCCCTCTATGGGCTTCCAAATATCCTTTGCCTATTCCACAAGAACTGCCTTAGCAAAAGGCTTGAAGGGAAAGATGTAACTCTGTGCGATGAATTAACAGAACACAGAGCAGTTTCTCAGAAAGCTTCTTTCCAGTTTTGAACGGAAGATATTTCCTTTTCACCATAGCCTCTATGGGCTTCCAAATATCCTTGCCAATTCCACAAGAACAGACTTAGGAAAGGCTTCTTGAAGGAAAGATGTAACTCTGTGAGATGCATTAACAGAACACAGAGCAGTTTCTCAGAAAGCTTTTCAAGTTTTGAACGGAAAATATTTCCTTTTCACCATAGCCTCTATGGGCTTCCAAATATCCTTGCTAATTCCACAAGAACAGCCTTAGCGAAAGGCTTGTTGAAGGGAAAGATGTAACTCTGTGAGATGAATTAACAGAACACAGAGCAGTCTCTCAGAAAGCTTCTTTCCAGTCTTGAACGGAAGATATTCCCTTTTTCACCATAGCCCTATGGGCTTCCAAATATCCCTTTGCTAATTCCACAAGAACAGCCTTAGCGAAAGGCTTCTTGAAGGAAAGATGTAACTCTGTGAGATGAATTAACAGAACACAGAGCAGTTTCTCAGAAAGCTTCTTTCCAGTTTTGAACGGAAGATATTTCCTTTTCACCATAGCCCTCTATGGGCTTCCAAATATCCCTTTGCCAATTCCACAAGAACAGACTTAGGGAAAGGCTTCTTGAAGGGAAAGATGTAACTCTGTGAGATGCATTAACAGAACACAGAGCAGTTTCTCAGAAAGCTTCTTTCCAGTTTTGAACGGAAGATATTCCTTTTTCACCATAGCCCTCTATGGGCTTCCAAATATCCTTTGCTAATTCCACAAGAACAGCCTTAGCGAAAGGCTTCTTGAAGGAAAGATGTAACCTGTGAGATGAATTAACAGAACACAGAGCAGTTTCTCAGAAAGCTTCTTTCAAGTTTTGAACGGAAGATATTTCCTTTTCACCATAGCCTCTAAGGGCTTCCAAATATCCTTTGCCAATTCCACAAGAACAGCCTTAGCGAAAGGCTTTTGAAGGAAAGATGTAACTCTGTGAGATGAATTAACAGAACACAGAGCAGTTTCTCAGAAAGCTTTTTCCAGTTTTGAACGGAAGATATTTTTCACCATAGCCCTCTATGGCTTCCAAATATCCCTTTGCCAATTCCACAAGAACAGACTTAGGAAAGGCTTTTGAAGGGAAAGATGTAACTCTGTGAGATGCATTAACAGAACAGAGCAGTTTCTCAGAAAGCTTCTTCCAGTTTTGAACGGAAAATATTTCTTTTTCACCATAGCCCTCTATGGGCTTCCAAATATCCTTTGCAATTCCACAAGAACAGCCTTAGCGAAAGGCTTTGAAGGAAAGATGTAACTCTGTGAGATGAATTAACAGAACACAGAGCAGTTTCTCAGAAAGCTTCTTTCCAGTTTTGAACGGAAGATATTTCCTTTTTCACCATAGCCCTCTATGGGCTTCCAAATATCCCTTTGCCTATTCCACAAGAACTGCCTTAGCAAAAGGCTTCTTGAAGGGAAAGATGTAACTCTGTGAGATGAATTAACAGAACACAGAGCAGTTTCTCAGAAAGCTTCTTTCCAGTTTTGAACGGAAGATATTTCCTTTTCACCATAGCCTCTATGGGCTTCCAAATATCCCTGCCAATTCCACAAGAACAGACTTAGGAAAGGCTTCTTGAAGGAAAGATGTAACTCTGTGAGATGCATTAACAGAACACAGAGCAGTTTCTCAGAAAGCTTCTTTCAAGTTTTGAACGGAAAATATTTCCTTTTTCACCATAGCCCTCTATGGGCTTCCAAATATCCCTTTGCCAATTCCACAAGAACAGCCTTAGCGAAAGGCTTGTTGAAGGGAAAGATGTAACTCTGTGAGATGAATTAACAGAACACAGAGCAGTCTCTCAGAAAGCTTCTTTCCAGTCTTGAACGGAAGATATTCCCTTTTTCACCATAGCCCTCTATGGGCTTCCAAATATCCCTTTGCCAATTCCACAAGAACAGCCTTACCGAAAGGCTTCTTGAAGGGAAAGATGTAACTCTGTGAGATGAATTAACAGAACACAGAGCAGTTTCTCAGAAAGCTTCTTTCCAGTTTTGAACGGAAGATATTTCCTTTTTCACCATAGCCCTCTATGGGCTTCCAAATATCCCTTTGCCAATTCCACAAGAACACACTTAGGGAAAGGCTTCTTGAAGGGAAAGATGTAACTCTGTGAGATGCATTAACAGAACACAGAGCAGTTTCTCAGAAAGCTTCTTTCCAGTTTTGAACGGAAGATATTCCTTTTTCACCATAGCCCTCTATGGGCTTCCAAATATCCCTTTGCCAATTCCACAAGAACAGCCTTAACGAAAGGCTTCTTGAAGGGAAAGATGTAACTCTGTGAGATGAATTAACAGAACACAGAGCAGTTTCTCAGAAAGCTTCTTTCAAGTTTTGAACGGAAGATATTTCCTTTTTCACCATAGCCCTCTAAGGGCTTCCAAATATCCCTTTGCCAATTCCACAAGAACAGCCTTAGCGAAAGGCTTCTTGAAGGGAAAGATGTAACTCTGTGAGATGAATTAACAGAACACAGAGCAGTTTCTCAGAACGCTTCTTTCCAGTTTTGAACGGAAGATATTTCCTTTTTCACCATAGCCCTCTATGGGCTTCCAAATATCCCTTTGCCAATTCCACAAGAACAGACTTAGGGAAAGGCTTCTTGAAGGGAAAGATGTAAGTCTGTGAGATGCATTAACAGAACACAGAGCAGTTTCTCAGAAAGCTTCTTTCCAGTTTTGAACGGAAAATATTTTCTTTTTCACCATAGCCCTCTATGGGCTTCCAAATATCCCTTTGCCAATTCCACAAGAACAGCCTTAGCGAAAGGCTTCTTGAAGGGAAAGATGTAACTCTGTGAGATGAATTAACAGAACACAGAGCAGTTTCTCAGAAAGCTTCTTTCCAGTTTTGAACGGAAGATATTTCCTTTTTCACCATAGCCCTCTATGGGCTTCCAAATATCCCTTTGCCTATTCCACAAGAACTGCCTTAGCAAAAGGCTTCTTGAAGGGAAAGATGTAACTCTGTGAGATGAATTAGCAGAACACAGAGCAGTTTCTCAGAAAGCTTCTTTCCAGTTTTGAACGGAAGATATTTCCTTTTTCACCATAGCCCTCTATGGGCTTCCAAATATCCCTTTGCCAATTCCACAAGAACAGACTTAGGGAAAGGCTTCTTGAAGGGAAAGATGTAACTCTGTGAGATGCATTAACAGAACACAGAGCAGTTCCTCAGAAAACTTCTTTCCAGTTTTGAACGGAAAATATTTCCTTTTTCACCATAGCCCTCTATGGGCTTCCAAATATCCCTTTGCCAATTCCACAAGAACAGCCTTAGCGAAAGGCTTGTTGAAGGGAAAGATGTAACTCTGTGAGATGAATTAACAGAACACAGAGCAGTCTCTCAGAAAGCTTCTTTCCAGTTTTGAGCGGAAGATATTCCTTTTTCACCATAGCCCTCTATGGGCTTCCAAATATCCTTTGCCAATTCCACAAGAACAGCCTTAGCGAAGGCTTCTTGAAGGGAAAGATGTAACTCTGTGAGATGAATTAACAGAACACAGAGCAGTTTCTCAGAAAGCTTCTTTCCAGTTTTGAACGGAAGATATTTCCTTTTTCACCATAGCCCTCTATGGGCTTCCAAATATCCCTTTGCCAATTCCACAAGAACAGACTTAGGGAAAGGCTTCTTGAAGGGAAAGATGTAACTCTGTGAGATGCATTAACAGAACACAGAGCAGTTTCTCAGAAAGCTTCTTTCCAGTTTTGAACGGAAAATATTTCCTTTTTCACCATAGCCCTCTATGGGCTTCCAAATATCCCTTTGCCAATTCCACAAGAACAGCCTTAGCGAAAGGCTTGTTGAAGGGAAAGATGTAACTCTGTGAGATGAATTAACAGAACACAGAGCAGTCTCTCAGAAAGCTTCTTTCCAGTC
The DNA here is from genome assembly GCA_023783455.1 of Erythrocebus patas. NCBI lineage: Eukaryota > Metazoa > Chordata > Mammalia > Primates > Cercopithecidae > Erythrocebus > Erythrocebus patas. The sequence goes on along the minus strand of JAKFHT010002743.1, from coordinate 6,844 downwards.
TTGAACGGAAGATATTCCCTTTTTCACCATAGCCCTCTATGGGCTTCCAAATATCCCTTTGCCAATTCCACAAGAACAGCCTTACCGAAAGGCTTCTTGAAGGGAAAGATGTAACTGTGAGATGAAGTAACAGAACACAGAGCTGTTTCTCAGAAAGCTTCTTTCCAGTTTTGAACGGAAGATATTTCCTTTTTCATCATAGCCCTCTATGGGCTTCCAAATATCCCTTTGCCAATTCCACAAGAACAGCCTTAGCGAAAGGCTTCTTGAAGGGAAAGATGTAACTCTGTGAGATGAATTAACAGAACACAGAGCAGTTTCTCGGAAAGCTTCTTTCCAGTTTTGAAAGGAAGATATTTCCTTTTTCACCATAGCCCTCTATGGGCTTCCAAATATCCCTTTGCCAGTTCCACAAGAAGAGCCATAGCGAAAGGCTTCTTGAAGGAAAGATGTAACTCTGTGAGATGAATTAAAGAACACAGAGCAGTTTCTCAGAAAGCTTCTTTCAGTTTTGAGCGGAAGATATTTCCTTTTCACCATAGCCCTCTATGGGCTTCCAAATATCCTTTGCCAATTCCACAAGAACAGCCTTACCGAAAGGCTTCTTGAAGGAAAGATGTAACTCTGTGAGATGAATTAACAGAACACAGAGCAGTTTCTCAGAAAGCTTTTTCCAGTTTTGAGCGGAAGATATTTCCTTTTCACCATAGCCCTATGGGCTTCCAAATATCCTTTGCCAATTCCACAAGAACAGCCTTGGCGAAAAGCTTCTTGAAGGAAAGATGTCACTCTGTGAGATGAATTAACAGAACACAGAGCAGTTTCTCAAGCTTCTTTCCAGTTTTGAGCGGAAGATATTTCCTTTTTCACCATAGCCCTCTATGGGCTTCCAAATATCACTTTGCCAATTCCACAAGAACAGCCTTAGCGAAAGGCTTCTTGAAGGAAAGATGTAACTCTGTGAGATGAATTAACAGAACACAGAGCAGTTTCTCAAGCTTCTTTCCAGTTTTGATCGGAAGATATTTCCTTTTTCACCATAGCCCTCTATGGGCTTCCAAATATCCCTTTGCCAATTCCACAAGAACAGCCTTAGCGAAAGGCTTCTTGAAGGGAAAGATGTAACTCTGTGAGATGAATTAACAGAACACAGAGCAGTTTCTCAGAAAGCTTCTTTCCAGTTTTGAACGGAAGATATTTCCGTTTCACCATAGCCCTCTATGGGCTTCCAAATATCCCTTTGCCAATTCCACAAGAACAGCCTTAGCGAAAGGCTTCTTGAAGGGAAAGATGTAACTCTGTGAGATGAATGAACAGAACACAGAGCAGTTTCTCAGAAAGATTCTTTCCAGTTTTGAACGGAAAATATTTCCTTTTTCACCATAGCCCTATATGGGCTTCCAAATATCCCTTTGCCAATTCCACAAGAACAGCCTTAGCGAAAGGCTTGTTGAAGGGAAATATGTAACTCTGTGAGATGAATTAACAGAACACAGAGCAGTCTCTCAGAAAGCTTCTTACCAGTCTTGAACGGAAGATATTCCCTTTTTCACCATAGCCCTCTATGGGCTTCCAAATATCCCTTTGCCAATTCCACAAGAACAGCCTTACCGAAAGGCTTCTTGAAGGGAAAGATGTAACTCTGTGAGATGAATTAACAGAACACAGAGCAGTTTCTCAGAAAGCTTCTTTCCAGTTTTGAACCGAAGATATTTCCTTTTTCACCATAGCCCTCTATGGGCTTCCAAATATCCCTTTGCCAATTCAACAATAACAGCCATAGCGAAAGGCTTCTTGAAGGGAAAGATGTAACTCTGTGAGATGAATTAACAGAACACAGAGCAGTTTCTCAAGCTTCTTTCAGGTTTGAACAGAAGATATTTCCTTTTTACCATAGCCCTCTATGGGCTTCCAAATATCCTTTCCCAATTCCACAAGAACAGACTTAGGGAAAACTTCTTGAAGGAAAGATGTAACTCTGTGAGATGAATTAACAGAACACAGAGCAGTTTCTCAGAAAGCTTCTTTCCAGTTTTGAACCGAAGATATTTCCTTTTTCACCATAGCCCTCTATGGGCTTCCAAATATCCCTTTGCCAATTCAACAATAACAGCCATAGCGAAAGGCTTCTTGAAGGGAAAGATGTAACTCTGTGAGATGAATTAACAGAACACAGAGCAGTTTCTCAAGCTTCTTTCAGGTTTGAACAGAAGATATTTCCTTTTTACCATAGCCCTCTATGGGCTTCCAAATATCCTTTCCCAATTCCACAAGAACAGACTTAGGGAAAACTTCTTGAAGGAAAGATGTAACTCTGTGAGATGCATTAACAGAACACAGAGCAGTTTCTCAGAAAGCTTCTTTCCAGTTTTGAACGGAAAATATTTACTTTTTCACCATAGCCCTCTATGGGCTTCCAAATATCCTTTGCCAATTCCACAAGAACAGCCTTAGCGAAAGGCTTGTTGAAGGAAAGATGTAACTCTGTGAGATGAATTAACAGAACACAGAGCAGTCTCTTAAGCTTCTTTCCAGTCTTGAGCGGAAGATATTCCTTTTTCTGCATAGCCTCTATGGGCTTCCAAATATCCCTTTGCCAATTCCACAAGAACAGCCTTAGCGAAAGGCTTCTTGAAGGAAAGATGTAACTCTGTGAGATGAATTAACAGAACACAGAGCAGTTTCTCAAGCTTCTTTCCAGTTTTGAACGGAAGATATTCCTTTTTCACCATAGCCCTCTATGGGCTTCCAAATATCCTTTGCCAATTCCACAAGAACAGCCTTACCGAAAGGCTTCTTGAAGGAAAGATGTAACTCTGTGAGATGAATTAACAGAACACAGAGCAGTTTCTCAAGCTTCTTTCCAGTTTTGAGCGGAAGATATTTCCTTTTTCACCATAGCCCTCTATGGGCTTCCAAATATCCCTTTGCCAATTCCACAAGAACAGACTTAGGGAAAGGCTTCTTGAAGGGAAAGATGTAACTCTGTGAGATGCCTTAACAGAACACAGAGCAGTTTCTCAGAAAGCTTCTTTCCAGTTTTGAACGGAAAATATTTTCTTTTTCACCATAGCCCTCTATGGGCTTCCAAATATCCCTTTGCCAATTCCACAAGAACAGCCATACCGAAAGGCTTGTTGAAGGGAAAGATGTAACTCTGTGAGATGAATTAACAGAACACAGAGCAGTTTCTCAGAAAGCTTCTTTCCAGGTTTGAACAGAAGATATTTCCTTTTTCACCATAGCCCTCTAAGGGCTTCCAAATATCCCCTTGCCAATTCCACAAGAACAGCCTTAGCGAAAGGCTTCTTGAAGGAAAGATGTAACTCTGTGAGATGAATTAACAGAACACAGAGCAGTTTCTCAAGCTTCTTTCCAGTTTTGAGCGGAAGATATTTCCTTTTTCACCCTTGCCCTCTATGGGCTTCCAAATATCCCTTTGCCAATTCCACAAGAACAGCCTTAGCGAAAGGCTTCTTGAAGGGAAAGATGTAACTCTGTGAGATGAATTAACAGAACACAGAGCAGTTTCTCAGAAAGCTTCTTTCCAGTTTTGAACGGAAGATATTTCCTTTTTCACCATAGCCCTCTATGGGCTTCCAAATATCCCTTTGCCTATTCCACAAGAACTGCCTTAGCAAAAGGCTTCTTGAAGGGAAAGATGTAACTGTGAGATGAAGTAACAGAACACAGAGCTGTTTCTCAGAAAGCTTCTTTCCAGTTTTGAACGGAAGATATTTCCTTTTTCATCATAGCCCTCTATGGGCTTCCAAATATCCCTTTGCCAATTCCACAAGAACAGCCTTAGCGAAAGGCTTCTTGAAGGGAAAGGTGTAATTCTGTGAGATGAATTAACAGAACACAGAGCAGTTTCTCAGAAAGCTTCTTTCCAGTTTTGAAAGGAAGATATTTCCTTTTTCACCATAGTCCTCTATGGGCTTCCAAATATCCCTTTGCCAGTTCCACAAGAACAGCCATAGCGAAAGGCTTCTTGAAGGGAAAGATGTAACTCTGTGAGATGAATTAACAGAACACAGAGCAGTTTCTCAGAAAGCTTCTTTCCAGGTTTGAACGGAAGATATTTCCTTTTCACCATAGCCCTCTATGGGCTTCCAAATATCCTTTGCCTATTCCACAAGAACAGCCTTGCGAAAGGCTTCTTGAAGGAAAGATGTAACTGTGAGATGAATTAACAGAACACAGAGCAGTTTCTCAGAAAGCTTCTTTCCAGGTTTGAACGGAAGATATTTCCTTTTTCACCATAGCCCTCTATGGGCTTCCAAATATCCCTTTGCCTATTCCACAAGAACAGCCTTACCGAAAGGCTTCTTGAAGGGAAAGATGTAACTGTGAGATGAAGTAACAGAACACAGAGCTGTTTGTCAGAAAGCTTCTTTCCAGTTTTGAACGGAAGATATTTCCTTTTTCATCATAGCCCTCTATGGGCTTCCAAATATCCCTTCGCCAATTCCACAAGAACAGCCTTACCGAAAGGCTTCTTGAAGGGAAAGATGTAACTCTGTGAGATGAATTAACAGAACACAGAGCAGTTTCTCAGAAAGCTTCTTTCCAGTTTTGAAAGGAAGATATTTCCTTTTTCACCATAGCCCTCTATGGGCTTCCAAATATCCCTTTGCCAGTTCCACAAGAAGAGCCTTAGCGAAAGGCTTCTTGAAGGGAAAGATGTAACTCTGTGAGATGAATTAACAGAACACAGAGCAGTTTCTCAGAAAGCTTCTTTCCAGTTTTGAACGGAAGATATTTCCGTTTCACCATAGCCCTCTATGGGCTTCCAAATATCCCTTTGCCAATTCCACAAGAACAGCCTTAGCGAAAGGCTTCTTGAAGGGAAAGATGTAACTCTGTGAGATGAATTAACAGAACACAGAGCAGTTTCTCAGAAAGCTTCTTTCCAGTTTTGAACGGAAGATATTTCCTTTTTCACCATAGCCCTCTATGGGCTTCCAAATATCCCTTTGCCAATTCCACAAGAACAGCCTTAGCGAAAGGCTTCTTGAAGGGAAAGATGTAACTCTGTGAGATGAATTAACGGAACACAGAGCAGTTTCTCAGAAAGCTTCTTTCCAGTTTTGAACGGAAGATATTTCCTTTTTCACCATAGCCCTCTACGGGCTTCCAAATATCCCTTTGCCAGTTGCACAGGAACAGCCTTAGCGAAAGGCTTCTTGAAGGGAAAGATGTAACTCTGTGAGATGAATTAACAGAACACAGAGCAGTTTCTCAGAAAGTTTCTTTCCAGTTTTGAACGGAAGATATTTCCTTTTTCACCATAGCCTTCTATGGGCTTCCAAATATCCCTTTGCCAATTCCACAAGAACAGCCTTAGCGAAAGGCTTCTTGAAGGGAAAGATGTAACTCTGTGAGATGAATTAACAGAACACAGAGCAGTTTCTCAGAAAGCTTCTTTCCAGTTTTGAACGGAGGATATTTCCTTTTTCACCATAGCCCTCTATGGGCTTCCAAATATCCCTTTGCCAATTCCACAAGAACTGCCTTAGCGAAAGGCTTCTTGAAGGGAAAGATGTAACTCTGTGAGATGAATGAACAGAACACAGAGCAGTTTCTCAGAAAGCTTCTTTCCAGTTTTGAACGGAAGATATTTCCTTTTTCACCATAGCCCTCTATGGGCTTCCAAATATCCCTTTGCCAATTCCACAAGAACAGACTTAGGGAAAGGCTTCTTGAAGGGAAAGATGTAACTCTGTGAGATGCATTAACAGAACACAGAGCAGTTTCTCAGAAAGCTTCTTTCCAGTTTTGAAAGGAAGATATTTCCTTTTTCACCGTAGCCCTCTATGGGCTTCCAAATATCCCTTTGCCAATTCCACAAAAACAGCCTTAGCCAAAGGCTTCTTGAAGGGTAAGATGTAACTCTGTGAGATGAATTAACAGAACACAGAGCAGTTTCTCAGAAAGCTTCTTTCCAGTTTTGAACCGAAGATATTTCCTTTTTCACCATAGCCCTCTATGGGCTTCCAAATATCCCTTTGCCAGTTCAACAATAACAGCCATAGCGAAAGGCTTCTTGAAGGGAAAGATGTAACTCTGTGAGATGAATTAACAGAACACAGAGCAGTTTCTCAGAAAGCTTCTTTCCAGGTTTGAACAGAAGATATTTCCTTTTTTACCATAGCCCTCTATGGGCTTCCAAATATCCCTTTCCCAATTCCACAAGAACAGACTTAGGGAAAGGCTTCTTGAAGGGAAAGATGTAACTCTGTGAGATGCATTAACAGAACACAGAGCAGTTTCTCAGAAAGCTTCTTTCCAGTTTTGAACGGAAAATATTTACTTTTTTCACCATAGCCCTCTATGGGCTTCCAAATATCCTTTGCCAATTCCACAAGAACAGCCTTAGCGAAAGGCTTCTTGAAGGAAAGATGTAACTCTGTGAGATGAATTAACAGAACACAGAGCAGTCTCTCAGAAAGCTTCTTTCCAGTTTTGAACGGAAGATATTCCCTTTTTCAGCATAGCCCTCTATGGCCTTCCAAATATCCCTTTGCCAATTCCACAAGAACAGCCTTAGCGAAAGGCTTCTTGAAGGAAAGATGTAACTCTGTGAGATGAATTAACAGAACACAGCAAGTTTCTCAAGCTTCTTTCCAGTTTTGAACGGAAGATATTCCTTTTTCACCATAGCCCTCTACGGGCTTCCAAATATCCCTTTGCCAATTCCACAAGAACAGCCTTACCGAAAGGCTTCTTGAAGGAAAGATGTAACTCTGTGAGATGAATTAACAGAACACAGAGCAGTTTCTCAGAAAGCTTCTTTCCAGTTTTGAACGGAAGATATTTCCTTTTCACCATAGCCCTCTATGGG